>PVLD010023058.1:0-28140 GCA_004027595.1 Dinomys branickii | reverse complement strand
TAATTTTATTTTAAAGACAAAAGAATGGAGACATATGAACCAGAAAAGCCATAAACAATACAGAAAATACAAAGTTATACAGAATATAGTAGGGAATTAGAACTGGATGTTGTATTACATAGTTATCTTCACATTAGTTAACACAAAAAAATTAAAGGAAATACCAAATTATAGAGAAGATAGTAGGGAATTTGCACTGAATGCTGTATAATATAAAGTTATCTTCACTTCTGTTAATACAAAAACGACTGAGGAAATACAGAATTATAGAGAACATAAAAGGGAATTAGCTCTGGATGCTGTCCTACAGAGTGTTACTTTCACCTTTGTTAGTCAGTTACACAGATGATGGCCCATTTGATCATTCAGTTTTTCTCCTCCCTCATCTCCTTTGCCCTACCACTCAATCAGTCATCTTCCCTGTGATAATAACTGTACCTCTGGGTTTATCTATACCCCTGGACTCTCGCCTTGGGAAGAGATATAGCTGCCTCAGACTATACTATAACATACATGGGTGTATACAAACTGCCATGGTTGGAGGTGGGAAAGCACATATGCTCACAGTGGACCGCCTGGCTCCACCCTGTGGTCGTGCTATGGGTAGGGGCGGGTCCAGACCATGAGGTGCCCTAAGTGGGGCCCTCAGCGGAGCAGCCACTGGGCCCACTGCAGAGCAGCAGAGGAGCAGCCGCGGGGCCCACAGCGGGGCATCCGCAGGGCCCACAGTGGTGCAGCCGCAGGGCCCACTGTGGAGCATCCGCGGGGCCCACTGCGGAGCAGCCGCGGGGCCCACTGCGGAGCAGCCGCGGGGCCCACAGCGGAGCAGCCACGGGGCCCACTGCGGAGCAGCCGCGGGGCCCACTGTGGAGGAGCCGCGGGGCCCACTGTGGAGCAGCCGCGGGGCCCACAGTGGAGCAGCCACAGGGCCCTCAGTGGAGCAGCCACGGGGCACGTGCCTCCATGGGGCACCCTCTGTGACCCTTTTGGCTCTGTCCTGTTGCCTTGATGCCAGAGGCCCTTTCGTCTCCTCCCACCTCCTGCTGATCTCCAGTATTACCATTCCCCACCCCTTACAGCTGGGTAGTGGGTCTCTGAAGCTGAAGCTGCGAATGCCGAAACGAGGGCATGGGCCAAGGGTGTGCTTGGAGCGGCAACCTCCTCCCTCTCTATCTCGTCTCCCTCCGACTGTGCCATGTCAGATCTGCGATCCCCTCCTCCAGAGGAGGTTCTGCTTAGACTTTCCGAGGGTTTCAGTTCCCATTTCAGATCCTTCTCGAGTTCAGGATATCCACCTCTTTCCTTTCTGTCCTTCACATGTTGCCACACTGCTATGTCTGAGTGGCATTCCTCTGGGAGGTTCTCTCTCTGCTGCCTACCTGGTCACCATGGGTTCATATAAGGTTCATATATGCAAGCAGTATGGAGACACTCTTGTTGCTTGTATTAGTAGTTTGGGGTGAGTCCTGAAGCCTGTGGACTCATCCCATTGCTGTCAGGAACAGGTGGTGATTGCGCAGGCTGCCGAGACTCAAGGTGCTCACAGAGGGTGTTCAGGGTGGGAGCTGAAGCCCAGTAACTCAGTTCATGCTTCCTGCTTGATGTTGGAGTGAGAAGGGCGTGGGGCCGTGTGATCCACCTCCATCTGCAGCTCTCTCTTGCTGTTGTGCTCCAGTTCCCATTTGTTCCATGGCTGGATCCCTGGGAGTTGCTGTGGCTCTGATGTGGGTGCCGATGCACCCCACCGCTCCCCACTGGCAGCCGCCCACACAGTGGAGAGGCAGGAGGCGACAGCCTCCAGGCAGGCATAGAGCTGGGTGTGGTGGGATGTGTACTGGCTGCTCTGGCTCCACCTTGCCTCCAGGTGCTGATTAGGAAGGTTGCTGCAGGGTGGGGACTCTGTTTCAGTGGCTGTTGCAACCTCTCATCCTCACACTGGATTTGACAAAAGTTCCCAACCACCATTGCCTCTTTTCCTGGCTGCGCCCTCTCCTCTCCAGTTCTGGACCATCTCTTGGAACTCCGCTATCCCCTGGCCAAGTCGGGAGGCTTCGATGAGCGTGGGTCTCCAAAGCTGAAGCTGCGATTGCTGGAATGAGGGCTTGGGCCAAGAGTATGTTTGAAGCAGTGGTTTCCTCTTTCTCCGTCTCTTCTCCCTCCGACTGTGCCGCGGCGGCCGTCTGATCCTTTCCTCCAGGAGAGGTTCTGCTTGGTCTTTCCTAGGGCTTCAGTTCCCATTTCAGATCCTTCTTGGGTTCAAGGTACACTCCTCTCTCCTTTCTGTCTTCATATTGCTATATTTCATTGTCTGGGTGGTAATCCTCTGGGAGGTTCTCTCTCTGCTGCCTACCCGGTCGCCATCTTCCCGGAAGTCCTGTACCATTTATTTCACTTAAGAGTATGAACCCAAGATGCATCCATTGACCTAGAAATGCCTTGTTTATCCTTCTTTACGGCTGAGTAGTACTCCATTGCATAAAAAATCCCTCACATCTGCTTTATTAATTCATCAGTTGATGGGCATTTAGGCTGTTTCCAAGATTTAGCTAATATAAACCATGCTACTATAAAGATAGGCATGCATATATCACTGTGGTTGTTAATTCTTTCAGGGAGATTCCAAGAAGGGGAATAACTGGGTCAAATGGAACCTCTAAACCTAGTTTTTGAGGAATCTTCACACTGATTTCAATAGTGGTTGCACCAGTCTACACTCCCACCAACAGTGGAGAAGGGTTCCTTTTTCTCCACAGCCTCACCAGCATTTGTTATTGGTTGATATCTTGATGATAGTCATTGTTTTGGGGCTGAGATGGAATCTCAGTGTTGTTTTAATTTGCATCTCTTGAATGACCAGTGATGCTGAACATTTTTTCATATATTTATTTGCCATTTTTACCATGTCATCTGAGAAGTGTGTATTCATTTCAGATGCCCATTTTTGGATTAGGTCTTTAAATTTGGGGGATCTGATATTTTTGAGTTCTTTATATGTTTTAGATAGTAGTTCTTTATCTGAGGAACAGATGGAAAAAATTTTTTCCCTCTCTATGGATTGTCTCTTCACTCTGTTGGTAGTTTCTCTTACTGTGCAAAAGATTTTAAATAAGATGAGATCACAGTTGTTGTTTTTTGTGATAGCTAAGATTATTGTACTATTAATTTCTGTTGGTTTACTGAAAGGAACAGTTAATGCTACATTTTTTTCTTCTTAATTTTTTGACCAATTTTGCATGTTTATATCTGCTAATCTGAACAACTACTTTGAAGATAACAATGTGCAATATAACAACCATTGCTGATTTCCTAAAAAAAAAAAAAAAAAAAAAGATATGGGCCTAGTTTTGATCTTTGGGCTGTGTGGAAAGTCAGATTTTCGAGCACCATTTATTAGAGGCTGTCTTTCTTCCAAGGAAGTTGTTCAGCATCTTTGTGAAAGATACGGTGGCTAAGCATGTCCAGAGTTGTTTCTGTATCTTCTGATCTGTTCTATTGATCATTAGTTCTGTTTTTTGCCAGTACCATGTGGATTTTTATCACAGTAGCTTTGTAGTATAGTTTCAAGTCAGGGACTGTAATGCTCTTTGCTTTGCCTTTGTTGCCCAGAGTTGCCTTTGCTATTCTAGGTCTGTTTTGGCTCGAAATGAATTTTAGGATTGTTTTCTCAAGTTCTGTGAGATGAACTGTTGGAATGTTGATTTGGATTGCATTAAATCTATATAGCAATTTTAGAAGTATGGCCATTTTTGCTATATTTGTTCTTCCTACCCAAGATCAAGGACTATCTTTCCATTTTCTAATATCCTCTTTGATCTCCTTTTTCAGAATACTGCAGGTTTTCAATGTAGAGATCTTTTATTTCATTAGATTGATTCCTAGGTATATCATTTTCTAGGATGCTATGGTGAAAGGTATGGTTTCTGTAATTTCTCTCTCAGTGAGTTTGTTATTTATGTACAGGAGTGCTATTGATCTTTGAATACTGACTTTGTATCCAGCTACACTACTGAATTTTGTTATTAAATCTAGAAGTTCTTCTGTAGAGTTTGGGGGTCTTTTACATAGAATATCATGTCTGAAAACAATGATAATTTAATTTCTTCCTTTCCTATCCTTATTTCTTTCACTTCTTTCTCTTGTTTAATTGTTCTGGCTAATGTTTCCAGAACTATATTGAATAGGAGTGGTGATAATGGACATTTTTGTCTTGTTTCTGATTTTAGAGTGAAAGTTTTCAGTTCTTATCTATTTAGCATATCAACCATTGGTTAGATGGCTTTTATCAGATTCAAATAAGAGCCAACTATTCCAATTTTCTATAGGGTTTTTTATAATGAATGGATATTAGACTTTTTCAAATGGCTTCTCTACATCTACTGAGATGATCATGTGATTTTTGTCTTTGGTTCTATTAAAATGGTGTGCTACATTTATTGATTTGTATATGTTGAACCATCCCTGTGATGAATCCTACTTGATAGTGGTGTATAGTCTTCTTTATGAATTACTGCATTCTGTTTGCCAGTATCTTAGCGAGGATTTTACAACTATGTTCATTGAAGAGATTGGCCTGTAATTCTCTTTTTGGTTGGGTCCATCTCTGGTTTTGATACCAAGGTAATGCTTGCTTCAAATAATGAATTTGGGAGTATTGTTTCTCTTTCAATTCCATACAATGGAGTACTACTCAGCTATAAAGAAGGATAAACTTGAGACATTTATAGGGAAACGGATGCAACTTGAGTCCATACTCGTAAGTGAAATAAATCAGTCTCGCATGTGTAAACATCCTATTGTCTCCCTAGTGTTAGAAGCTGAAAGAGTAAAGAAGGCTCAAAATGTAGAATGGATATTGTGAAATGGGAAGAACTTGTTCAAAAAGAAATATAAACTGTGATGGGGAAAGGAGAAAAGAAGGAGGGGAAAAGAAAAATACATATATATGATAGTTAAGATAGCTGTACTACTAATTTCTATTCATTGAAAAGGTTTATGCTATCATTTGATCAATTTTTTGTGCCTATATCTTGTAATCTGAGCAACTACATTGAAGATAACAATAAGCAATGTACTATCCTTTGTTACTTTCCTACAATCTTGTTTTGAAATTTTATGCCATTGTTATTGTTGCTTTTTTCTTTTCTTAAATTAAAAAAAAAGATTTTGAACCGGGCATGGTGGTGCACATCTGTAATCCCAGCACTCAGGAGGCTGAGGCAGGAGGATCTTTGCGAGTTCAAGGCCAGCCTAGGCTACAAAGTGAGCTCATGGCCAGCCTGAACTGCACAGTGAGACCCTGTCTCAAAAAGAGTTTGAGAAGTAAGAGCATTAGGTCTTCTGTAAATTTCTTGCAGAATGCAGCAGTGAATCTGTAAAGGCCTGGGCTTTTCTTTGTTGGTAGGTTTTAATTATATCTTCAATTTCATTGACTGATATTGGTTTATTTAGAATTTTCATATTTTCTTGAATCAACTTTGGCAATTCATATCTATTAAGGAATCTGTTCATGTTTTCTGCACTTTCCATCTTATTAGAATATAAATTCTTGAAGTAAGTATAGATAATCTTCTGGATTTCTGCAGGATCTGTTGTGATTTCACCTTTTTCATTCCTAATTCCATGAATTAGAGTCTTCACTTTCTTTTTCTTGGTAAAGTTGTCTAAAAGTTTGTCAGTTTTATTTAACCTTTCAAGACCAACTTTTCAATTCAGTGATTCTTTGTATTGCTTTCTTAGTCTCTGTTGCATTAATTTCTGCTTTGATTTTTATAATTTCCTCCCTTGTACAAGCTTTGGGTTTGACATGCTCTTTTTTTCTTAGAAGCCTGAGGTTCAATATTCACTTATTTATTTGAACTCAGTCTGTTTTCCTGATATGGATATTCATTGCTATATATTTCCCCCTTAGGACTGCTTTCATTGTGTCCCATAAATTCCAGTATATTTTATTGGTATTATTTTCTAATTGTTTCTTTTTTAATTTTGTCTGTGACCCACTGGTTGTTCAGGAAGAAGTCATTTAACTTCCATGTGTTTATGAAGTTTTGTGGCTTCTTTTGCCATTGAATTCCAATTTCACTTCACTATGGTCTCATAATATGTGTGGGATAATTTAATTCCTTTGCATTTACTCAAACATGTTCTGTGAGCTAGTATGTGATCTATTTTGCAGAACATCCCATGTGTAGCTGAGAAGAATGTATATTCCTATGTTGTGGAGTGGAATACTCTGTAGATATCTACTAAGTCTATTTGTTCAAATTTAGTTCAGTTGTAATTCAGTTCAGTTGTTGATTTTTTGTCACACTGATCTATTTGTGATGGTTGATTCAGGTCTCCCACTACAGTTGTATTAGTGCTTATTTGATTTTTCATGTCCTTTAATATTTGTTTTATATAGTTGAGTGTGTTGGTATTTGGTGCATATATATTTATAATTGTTATCTGTTCTTCTTGTATTGTTCCATTTAGAAGGATGTTGTGACCTTCTTTGTCTCTCTTCATTAGTCTTCATTTAAAATCCACTTTTTGTCCACATAGAATAGCTACCTCTGCTTTTTTCCAGGTTCCTCTCTCATGGAGTATTGTTTACCATCCTTTGACTCTCAGGCTATGAGTTTCTGTTTGAAATAAATGTGTTTCTTGTATGCAGCACATTGTTGGATTTCCCATTTGATCCATTCTGCTGTTCTGTTTTTTTATTGGCGAATTGAGACCATTAACATTGATGTTTATAACTGATATGTACTGACTTGTCATGTTGTTTTCCTGTTGTTTGCTCCATCCCCTCCCCATTTAATTGCTTGTCTTGCCTAGTGGATTTATTCTGTTGGGACTGATGGAGTTGTAATCCTTGCTATGTCTTTCTAGAATGTCCTTCAAAACATTTTGGAGTGCTACTTTGATGTTCATGAATTTCCTCAGGTGTTCTTTGTCATGGAAGTATCTTATTTCTCCATTAATTTTGAAAGATAGTTTTGCAGGTGCTTCCATCTGAGGTGCAAGTTTTCTTTTAGGGCCTGATATACTTCACTCCAAGCTCTCCTTGACTTGAGGGTTTGTGTTGAGCAAGTCTGCTGTGGTTCAGATGGGCTTTCTTTTATAAGTGATTTGTTTTTTTTCTCTAACAGCTTTTAATACTCTATTATTTTGTTGAATATCTGTACTGTTGACCACTATATACCTTATTGTATATAGTACTAGAGTTACTGTATAGGGAGATATACCATATACTGGCTCAGGGAGAAAGTGCTGCCTGCCTCTTCCTCCTTCTTTGTTGAATTTTCTTTCCTTGCTCTCCTTGGGGGCTTCAATTCTCACATCAGATCATTCCTAAGTGCTGGGAACCAACTTCCCTCCTTCTTCTCTTCCTCATGTTGCTATATTGAAGTTTACTTTCAATCAGGTCACTTTTTCTAAACCTACAAACATTGAGAAGTGATGTGATTTAATGTATGGAATGTAGGTTTTGTGCACGGATCCAGTGTAGGTTCAACTTCTGGTTTCATATTCCAGACTATATGTACACCTTATGCAAGTCAAGGCTCAACAATTTCCTATATGAGGCAGAAGAGATTTATTATGAGGACTTAAAGAAGTGGTATTGGAAGCTTTCAACATAGTAAATGTTGTACATTAAGAACCCATTTATTTAGGTCCCTGTTTCTTTATGGTCAATGAGATGAACACCGATTTTTCTTTGGAATGATAGAATGCAGCTATCAACTTAGGATCAGAAGGAATGGGAGTAAAATGATGGATTTGTTACATTTGTATTTCACTGCAATCCTCACGAAGCTCATATGGAATCTATCTCTGCACCCAATAGGCATGTGTGACTTTTCCTGTGTTATCATGTGCCCTTATGTTAATAGATGTAAGTCTTGAACTAGGGAATAAAGGTATTACCATTTATTGAGTTCTGTGTACCAGATGGGAGTAGTTCTAAGTTGGAACAGATCACTGACACAGTCAAAAGAAAAGACATAGAGAAGTTCAAATCATCTTTTAAAAAACCAAACATTTCTTGAGTAAATTTCTGTATTAAGTATTTTAGATATAAGAACTTCATAAAGGTATTTTGATATGATTATAAAACAAGAAGAGGATATGGATGGAATCTGAGAAAAATTGGTTATAATCTTAAGGCAGTAAAATCTCCATGAAAACACATTCAATAATTATCTAAATTTGAATAAGAGATAATCAGTGATTGGCTTGTAGAATGTTATCTAACTGTTCAGGATTATCTGGATAATTTCATTAACCTTCCATGCTTTTAAGAGCTAGAAATTTTTGGATACTATTGGACTGTTATGGCAGTGTTTTAATTTATTGCATCTGTTGAGGCCTATATGATTTACATACTTGTAAAACTCTTACTGAATATCCAAATTAATCTTCTGGGGTATGTGTTAGTCAGCTTTACATCACTATGACAAAATACATAAATAACTTGAAAGAGGAAAACAAATTACACTGACTCATGATTTCAGATGTTTCAGTACATGGTTGCCTGGTTCTGTTGCTTCTGGGCACGTGGCAAGGAAGAACATCTTGGCAGGGCACATGTGATGGAGCAAAGCGACTCACTTCATGTCAGAAACAGAGAAAAAGAGATAAAGAGGGGGAACATGGCAGGCACCAAGTGAGCTACTTCCTCCCACTAGACCCTCACCTCTTAAAAGCCCATTCAGCAGCGTGCAAGGGCCTGTGCTCTGGGCTGGCAGGGTCTGCCGTGGCCCCAGGCCCCACTCTGAGATGCAGGGCCCAGCCGGGGCTGACTTCCATGGAAAGGTTCCCCCCAGGGATGTGGACACAAGGAGGCCTCGCAGGGGAAGGCCAGGAGCTTGTGGGCCCTGAGGCCACGGCCATAGAGTCCCATCCTCTGGCTGCTGGAGTGGGCGCTGCCTTCCAGATGCTGCCTCATGATGCCATGTGTGATGAGCGCCAGCCCAAGGAAGCTCCAAGGGCGGAGGAACTTTGCCGGGAATGTGGCTTCTGCTGGTGCCGACGCCATGCTGAAGTGTATAGGCAGAAGTTCCTCAGTTACCACCCGGCCGAGTACATCATGGTGCCCAGGCCTGGTCTTCGCGCTCCACCACCCCTACCATAGGGTTGGGAAGGACGACAAGGGGCCAAAGCAGAGCCAGAGAGGGAGGCAGACAGCAAGGCGAGGGGGGATAGCAACTCTGGGGAAGATAGAAAAACAGCGAGGTCGGGGAGAAGAGTGAGCAGGAAAGCCAGGAAGACAGAGAAGAAGACAGTGAGGAACACATGGAAGATGAGCCAGAAAGCGAGGAGGACAGCCAAGGGGACTCCAAGGCAAAAGGAGAAGCTGAGGCAGAGAGTGGATTTGGCCCAGAAACGGAAACAGAAGCAGAGAAAGTGGCCAAGAGGAAATGTCTGGACCATGGGCTCAATTTGAGCACTTACTGCCTGGAAGACAGGCAGCTCATCTGTGTGTGCTGTGTCCAGTCATCCGGGGGCACCAGGGCCACTAGTTATAGGCCCTGGATGAAGCCTTCAAAGAACTAAGAAACAAACACTCAGGTGGGCTGAAGGCAGCCATGATAGAGTTGGTGGAAAGGTTAAAGTTCAAGAGCTCAGACCCTAAAGAAACTCCATACAAGATGAAGGTGTTTCTAAAGTAGGAATTTAAGAAAGTTCAGAAAGTGGTTGCTCATGAGAAGCAAAAGGCCCTTCATCTAGTGGACATCCAGGAAGCAATGGCCACGGCTCACATGACTGAGATATTGGCAGACATTCCCATCTGTCTTGGTTACTTTTCTCTTGGTGCTGAGACAAAATATCCAATACCCAAAATGAAAGAAGGAAAGGTTTATTTAGCTTACAGTTTGTGGAGGTTTCCATCCTTACTTGGCTGGTTCTGAGGTAGAGTGGCACATGGCAGAGGGCAAACCTTCATGGCAGCAAACAACCAGCAAAAGGGAGGAATCACAGGCAAGCAGCCTCTTTCTCTCCCTTACCTTGTAAACAGTCTACCCCCACCCAGGGGGCGTGTAGCTCTCAGTCTCCACACCCTCCCCTTCAGCAGGCTCAGGATGTGTACAAAGTAAGCACTTTGGCTTCCTGCTGAGTCACTCAGCCAAACCTCTAGACTCCCCAAGTTGACACAATGTATAAACCATAACACCATCCCACCGTGGACAAGTTGATGACTCAGATGGCCCAGACCAAGGAACAACTTGATACCTCTAATGAAAGGCAGAGGTAAATGAAAATGCCCATAAGCGTTAGTTGTGGAATAAATAGGAAGAACCTGATCGCCATGTTTGTTAGTGCTAGAAATGTTCCTTTGTGATCCCTGATTCTGAATGTACTGAAACCTTAGGTACAATTATAAGTGTTTCAACTGGTGTGGAACCTTGTACAGAAGTACAGTATTGGCCACTAAGGCTTATATTCAGCAGCTAACCCTGCAAATTATGTTTACTTTGATTTACAGGAGTGTAGTCAGTGGGTCAGGTAGTAATCCCAGTGAAATCAGAATTAGAGGAGGGCATGCAACACATCCCAGGTTGTGAAGTGAATGTATAAACAAAGTCACTGTTGAGACGAGAACTGGGCTGAAGGAGCACATGTCAGGAGGTAGAACACAAAGCAGACCAGAATGAAAAATTTTTGGACTTTTTCTGTAAATAGTGAAAGGGTGCTTCCAGCTAGATTTTATAAGGCGCTGTGAAAATTGGAGTGTAACTGCTGGATTGGGAGTGGCATTGGAGTTATGTGTTGTAGGTCATGCCTATAGTCCCAGCTCCTCAGGAGGCTGAAGAAAGAGGATCATCTGAGTCCTTGAATTCAAGACCACCCAAGCAAGACCCTGTCTCCAGACAAAACCAAATAAGGGTCTCATGTATGCTGGGACATTGTGAAGATAAAAGCAAAAACCAATGTGAGTAAAAAATACACAATAGATTTGAATCACTGTGCAAATGTTAGTTGTCATATATTGCAGAATGGTAGAGAGGGTCATTTTGTGGCTTAGTAAACAAAAATTTCAACGAGTTAACTCAGTACAACAACAGCCTGACTCAAATTTCCCCCAAGTTAGACTCTCACATTTATTCTGTGTATTGTATTGATCTGTGTATTTCTTTCAAAAATAAAGACCTGATTTTATGGGAAAAAATACCCCATTCAGAATGCTGTGAACTTATCAATGGAAGAATCTACTGTGGAGTTAGCACCCTCCTGATCTAACTGCCTCTCTATTCCCACTTCTGAACTGTGCTGCCTGGGGATCAAGCTTTCTGTACATGTGTTTTTGGGGAGAACACTTCATATTTAGATCATAACGGGGTAAATAATATGATTTCCAGTTTGCAGGTGAGGAAACTGAGATGCAGGAAATTTAATTTCACTGAAGAGCAGCTAGAAAGTGAGAAATAAAACTGAGATTCAAACTTCAGTATGCCTAACTCACAGATGTTTATTCTTAAGTATCACATATGGTTTTTCTGTGTTAATTCTTCTACTCTTTCCACATTTACTCCACTGTCAAATGTGATCTAACTTGGGAATTTGCCCATGCGCATGGATTGCATGTGACACATGTAAATGTGTGATGAAGTCAGCAATCCGCTGCATTGAATTAGAGTTGTATCAAGTAGACAAAGTGTATTAATTTATGTTATGTATTTCCTGAGGCATAAAGGAAGTATAACAAATTATGCTCACTTACAGTATCTTAATCGTATCAGTTTTGGCCAATGTATACACCCATGAAGGCATCACCATAATCAAGTTAACAATTATTTCTTTCTCCCTAAATTCCTTTCCAGGTCCTTTATAAATCCATCCTTTCTTTTGGTAAGACTCACAGGCAACTACTAATTTGCTTTCTGTCACTTTAGGTTAGTTTACATTTTTAAAATTTTGCATAGATAAAGATCATAACAGTCCTGCTTTTGGCCACATTTCTTTCATTCACTATAGGTGGGGGGGAGATTTGAGACAGGGTCTCACGATGTAGTTCATGCTGGCTTTGAACTCACTATGTAGCTCAGGCTGACCTCAAACTCCAGCCTCAGCCTCCCCAGTGCTGGGATTATAGGCATGCACCACCATGCCCGGCCACTCAGCATGGTTTTGAGAATCATCTCCAATAATCTCAATTTGTTGAACATCACAAGTTTGTTCCTTTTTCCTTTTTATTGCTGAGTAGTTTTGCATGACTTGGATACACCATAAGTTGCTCATCCATTTATCTGCTGATGGACATTTAAGTTGTTTCCAGTTTTTGGCTATTACAAAAAAGTTGTGAACATTTGTGTGCAAGTCTTTCTGAAGACATATGTCTATTTCTCTTGGGTAAAAACCTAGGATTAGATTACCTGGGTGGTATATCATGGTATTGTGTGTATGCTGAACTTTGAAAATAAATGGCAAAACTGTCTTCCAAAATGGAAAACAGCAGTTTTCTCCCCCTCACCAATATTTGCTCTTATCAGTTTAAATATATATATTATCAAAGATAATGAATTAGGGGTATCTCATTTTGGTTTTTGTTGGTGCTCCTTGATTAATAAGGATTTGAGAATGTTTTCATATGCTTATTGGGGATCCATTTTACATCATTCTAGGTAAAATGTGTATTCAAAATTTGTACTTATTTAAAAATTTTTACTATTGAGTGATACATTTTTAAATATATTCAGTATACTAGTACTTGTCTGATATATACTTAGCAAATGTTTTCTCCAGGTCTGTAGCTTGTTGTTATGTTTTGTTTTCTTAAGGTATCTTCCAAATATTAAACACTTAAATATTGTCAAAGATCATACTATACATTTTTTTGGCCTACTCCTATGTCATAATTCTCCCATGCTTCCAGTTGAAAGTGTTAAAGATTTATGTTTCATAATTGGGTCTACCGGTCATTTTGAGATAATTTCTGTGTATGGTATGAGGTAAGGCACCATGTTAATTTTTTTCCTGAATATTATTTGTCAAAAAGACTTTCCTTTCCCTGTTGAATTGCCTTGATACCATTGTATAAAAATCAACTAACTATATATATGTGGATTCTTCTACATTCTTTGTTCTCTTTCATAAGGTGATATGTCTACTTATGTGGAAGTTTTAGTTTATTTAATGGGAGGGATGCTCTGAAATAGGCCTTTGATGCCATATAGTAGAAACAAAATATGTACTTTGAAAAAAATTAAAAGATTTTTCAGATGATTTTGTAGGTAAATATGCATTGTTGATTGGCAAAAGTTTCTGGCTAATCCTGTCAAACATTGGTAAGAAGTAGTAAACTTCTCATAAAATGTCATATGAAACTTATTATATATATATCTAGTAGGATGCAAACAGAACAATTTACTCTCCTTCGTGGTGTTTAAAACCAAAGACTGATATAGTCGGATTATAATATATCTTAGGATTTTAGTTCAGTTTTACCACTAATCAGTGTTAAGATATATGAACTATTAAATCATTAATTCTAGGCTTCACTCACATGAGAGCACAATTCCATGTTAGCACAGAAACTTCATCTGACTACAAGTAGGAGTCCAAGTGGCAGCTGAATGTGGAATTTTGAAGTGCCAGCGTGTGCTGAGACTAGCAGGGAGGAAGCTATCTTTGGAAACTTTACAAAAGGTTAAAAGTACTTTTGGGGCATTTTTGGGGGGCTACTTATTCTAATCAGAAATAAAGATACTGTATGTCTTCTATGCAGTCAAAAGAGAAACTTGAAGCAACCTGATCTTTTCAGCTAAGAAGACTCAGTTGAGGAAATCAGAAAGTGTGGGAGAAAATGTATGGACTTCTGAGTCGTATGAACGTAGATGTAATTATTGTTATCACTCATAGGCCATGTTTCTGTTTAGATACTTCAACTTTTAAGCCATGGTGTGCTTAGTGTCTTCATTAAGATCTTTGTTAAAACTATATATAAAAATTATAAACATATATAGATATACACCTTGATATAAAGTGCACCAAAGTTTTCATAGGTCAGTATTTAAAACATTTGAAAAGTATATTCACCATTTTTCTGAGAACTATTTTTAAAACTCCAACCCCAATTTTTCTGCCATTCATATAATTATTTAGGCAGTGTTTTTGGTTTATGTGTCTCTAGGTTGTAAGCTCTGCGAAGATAGCAAATTTGTCCCTCTGGACCATGAGTACAGTTCCACGTATCAGTACAGAGATTGGTATGCAGTAAGCAGTATTTATTTCCTAAGTGAATAAGTGTTAGTTGAAAGTCATTCCTACACAACTCTGGAAAGCTTAATTGCTTGTTTTCCCGAAGACAGACCAAGATACCAGAATACATTCCAATCAGCAGAGGCTAAGAAAGTGAAAAAACGTACACAGATGGCCAGAAGCTGTTGGATTCATTCTTCTTCATTCCAAAAAATAGCTCCCCAAATAGAGTATTTTTCTAATTTTGCTTATGGGTGGCTAATAGTTAAACCAAAAAAGTCTGAGTTATGAATGTTGTGGCCATTAGCTTTCATGAGCTTATCTTCTTGACTAGGGATTCCCTTTTCTACTGAATTTCTTCAGGAGAGTATCTGTTTAACTTTGTGAAAATACGTAATATGTAATAAAATCAAAGCTAGAGGCTTTGCTTCTGTAAAATTGAGAAAAGTGGAGATTCTGCTATTGAAAATACTCAAAAAAGACTTTGAATGGCCACATACAAATCAGATCTCTGCTGGAGTAATGCAGGAATAAAGGGCTGCTTAGGTACAGTGACTAACACGACTGAGACATAGAAGGGGTCTTTGAAAAGCACTCAGGCATAAGGGTAGGAGATCACTGTGGCCAGCTGCTTCCTGGCTGGCAGGTTAAACCTTTTATTGATAAAGTATACCTGGCTTCTGAGTGTTTTCCCTTTTTTCTTTCAAGGAAAAGTATATTTAAGAAATATAGGACAAAAGAAAGAGGGAGAAAAGAAAAACAGGAAAGGCAGCACAGTTTATTGGTTTCTCTTTCATAATTTCTTCTTAAAGTTTTTATTTTAAAAAATAACCGCAAGAATGTGCTGTTGGAACCATTTGACTAATGTGTGTTTCTGTTTCCAGTAAAACTTGAACCAGGTTTGAGATCATTTTATTTTATTTTATTTTATTTTTTTTTTAATTTTTATTTTGAGATCATTTTAATTGATAGTGCTCAAGTGGAAAGCCTAAACCTTCAAATCCTCAGTCCTCTGTACAAGTGGAGTTTTTCTTTGAGATTGTCAAATAAATATGTTTAGGAAGATGATAATTAGGTGTGAACAGATGGCCATTTTTTAACTGAGATATGAAGCCTTAATATTTATGTTTAGCGGACTGATCTGCCTGTTGGAACCAGTGGGTGTGATGGGATATACAGGTTGGCAAGATCTCAAGTTTGTCAAAGCTAATTGGTAACTGTGAGAAAGGTTCAGATTCCTTATATGGCTTTTAGGACTGGGGAGGCGTTAGGGGAAGAGTACAACATTGCACTGCCCTATGTCAAATCCTTACACTGCAGCTCCACAGACCTCAGATCTTTTCCTGAGCAGAAATCTGCTACTTCCAGCAAACAACAAAGTGGTAGAGTGAAAAGCCACTTGATTCCTTGATCCAGTTTCTCTTTTAACCTTCGCTGACTGTATGACCTAGGGCAGGTTCCTCGATCCCGCAGAGCCCCAGAATTTTCCAAATGTAAGAGGGTTGGAATTAAAATGCACTTCAGTTGTTTTGAAGGCATCATCTAGCTAGGCAAGTGGTAACACGTGGTGACTGAAAGCTTAGATCAAAGGATGCCATCCATGCCTTTGTGTGGCAGTTGGTGGGCTGTGGATGCTTCTGTGTGTTCTGGTTAGCGAGTGTAAAAAAGATCTGAAGCTTCCAAGCACCAAGATTCGAGGCTGCATCTTTTTCCTGCATGTACTTTATATTTTGAGGATTTGCAAGTTTTGGGAGGTATAACCTACAGATCCAACTGTAGAGAATGTTAGGGAAAACAGCCCGGAGGTTGTCAGAAAGGCCATTAAGGGGGCACAGAGGCCATGAACAGAAAAACTCTGTCCCTCCAGCCAATGTAAGAAACGTGAAAGACCGACAGAAAACGGACATTTGGGTAGTATTGAGGATTTTTGCAACTTTCATATACTATCTTCTCATGGTGTATTTACACACACACACACACACACACACACACACACACACGTACTTAATGAAGGTTTTCTCTTAAAAACTTTGGTTAGAGTGTACCTTTGCTTTTTGTTATTGTTGTCATTAGACCTAAAATCGGGAACTGTTGTGAGGGGAATTTTACAACCATGATAATATTTAATGAAACTCATTACCTGCAAAGCTGATGAAAGGAAAGGCGTCCAACCCAGGTGCACTGCAATTTAAAACTTTACTATTCAGAAAGAAACATTTATTGTTCAGAAATAGTCATTGATACAATCCCACTAAAGAGAGGGAAGATCACGCCTTTACAAGTGCAGTGTTTGCCAAGTACATAAAGCACCTAAGAAAAAATGCTTACGATTGTGACTATCCCCAGTGTCTGAGTCTTCTTGTGAAGTCCACACTCCCTGCAGTCCTGTTTTAATTAATGGGTACTCCTGGACTGAAGGCAGATGGCAGCCTCCCTGAGGAGGAACGGGAGACGGAGAAGATGATAACAGCACAGCCTGCTGCGTAGTCCTTTATTTCAGTAGAGCAGATTTAAGGCTGTTAAGGGAATGCTCCTATCTTGTTGTGGCTGAAATAGGATTGCTGAAATCGGGGTGCTCACCTAGAATCTTTGGTGCTTCTGTCTGGGTCTGAACCGTGGGGAATACGACTGCCTTAAGGCATGGTTTTAACCATCCAATTCCATTCAGTTCCACTCAAATTCCACACAAACATCAAATTCCACTCACATTTACATTTAAACACATCTGTTTCTGATGGTTTGAACTCGACTTGACTTTACTAGATGCAGAGAAGTGCCTAGAATGGGGCCAGGAAAAATGCCTTTCCAGCAAACATCTTCTTTTCTCGTAATCAGCTTCAAAACATTTCTCCATTTGTGTACAACCCATTTGACCGAGTGTGCCTAAAACTTAGCCATTCTTCGCGGTTTGCTTTAAACAAGATTTTACTCTTTTGTAATCTCATAACCTTTCCACGGAACTGCCCAGTAGCTTAGTTTATGAAAGGGATTGCCAAGGGCGTGGAGAAGATAGTAACTGCTGTTTAAAAATTTCAAATGGTTGGACAAATAAATGGAAATATCAAGCTTTCTGAATTTAATTTCTACCAATCTCTATAAATATGATTATGTACCAGCTATATCAAAAGTGTCATTACCTATATACATCTATATCTTAAAATGTGCTTTTTAAGGGAACTTATCTTAAATCATTGCATATTATAAAGACTAAACTAAAATAAATTATTTTATTTTGAAACATACACACATGTTCGTCTAACTCATGGTTGCTGAGTTTTTAACTCCCTTTGTAACATGACTTCCCCTTTGTGCCCGCCAGCTCTCACATCAAATGTTACCCCTGCCACACACACACGGGTCTTCCATGCCCAGTTTACCTAGAAAAACTACCTAAAAAACTTCATCTTTTTTGCCCAGGGTACAATAGGACAATTATGGCAGAGACTACAACTTGTGCCTTTTATTTCTTTGCTGTTAACAGAATAGAATTCTCCAACGTTTAGCTTGGTATTTGCCTGCTCAGAAACTACATTTCGAAGGTGGCTTTAGGTGTGGCTACGTGACTAGGTTTGGGCCAATGGGAAGTGAGAGGACTGAAAACATGGCACTTGTACGTTATATCCTTGATGATGAGCTGCTTGCTGTGGGCATGTTCCTTTTCGTTCCCACTGGCTGTAACACAGACGTGGAGCTGATGAACTTCTCCAGCCATGTGGATAAGGGCACCACTGTAGGGAATGGACAGAGAGATTGAAGGATCCTTGGTTCTTGACAGCTCTTATAGATCGACCCATTTTCCATCTCTGGGGAAGTTATCTCTGGGAACAACAACAAAATGCAGGGTTAGTCATCTTTTTGTTGCTGTGACAAAAATCTTGGTCATTCGCAACTTAAAAGAGGAAATGGCTTATTGGCTCATGGTTTTGGAGAATTCAGTCCATGTTTGGTTGGTTTCAAGGCAGGAATGTCATGGCAGGAGGTTGTGGTAGAACACAGCTTCTTATCTCAGAGCAGCTGGAAAGCAGAGCAGGGGAGGAGGATCAGGGCATCAGCACCAGAGAGAGAGGCCAGGGCCCATATACTGCCCACGGTTGTGCCCACATAATCAGACCAGACACATCCAGAGGTGTGCTTCACTAATTGCCAAGGTGACTGCCGAGCCAATCGAGTTGACAAGTAGCCGTAAAGTTCCATCCAGTTCCACTCAAATTCCATACAAACATCAAATTCCACCCACATTTACATTCAAACACATCTCCTTAAACCACATGTCTTACGCACTTACTTGTGCTGGGGCAGAACACCCGACACTCACAACCTAAAGGACAGGTTTATTTTGGTTCATGGTTTTAGGGGATGTAGTCCATAGCAGGCCGGCTCCAAGGCAGAAAGGTCATGGTAGAAGGGTCTAGTGGAGGAACTTGGCTCACATTGAGGCAGGTATGAAAAAGAGAGAAGAGAGGAGTTGGGGAGGGAGATATAACTTCCAGGTCATGCTCAGCAACCCACCTCTTCTATCCAGGGTCCACCTGCTAAACCACACATTCGGCGATGAATAAATCAGTGATCACTGATGAGTATAGCACCCCCATGATCAAATCACCTTCCAACAGCCCCACCTCTGGGCACATATGTTTGGGGGAACATTGTGGATGTAAACCATAGCAACATACTTAGCATAACAACAAGTCCGTAATTGTGGGTAATATTATATAGACCTCCTGCATACAACCGAGAATGTACTAATGCCCAGTCCTAAGTCTCACAACAGTTCTGGCATTGCTCAAGAGTTCACGCCCAAAGTCTCCTCTGGGATTGAAGGCAAACTCTTAGCTGTAAATCTCTATAAAAATAAAAAAAAGATGTTTTCCAAAATACAATGGCAAGGCTAAATATTCTCATTCCAAAAGGTAGAAGTAGGGGAATAGAAAAGAATGGGACCGAAACAAGATTTAAAAACCAGCAGGGCAAACATTCAGTTTCGTATCTCCACATCCAGCATCTGGGGCACAGGGTGGTCAGAAGTGAGTTCCAGATGCCTTGGGCAGCCCCAGCTCTGTGATCTTTACATTTGCAGCACATGTACCCTCTCTCTTGAGCTGGTACTATTTGCTGCCTGTGACTTTTCTTGGCAGGTGTTCCATGTTCCTGGCATCTCTGACTTCTGCAGGTCTCTGTTGCACCTTCCGCTTCATTCCCATAACTGGGTGAGCCCTCCTTTCAGGGGCCCATTTCCTGCGCTTCCAGGCCTTCCTCTGAAATCTAGGTGAAAGCTTCTCTGACTCTACAAGTCTTGCACTCTGCTTGCTTATAAAATCAGCACAGTGTGGGTAATGTCAAGGCCTGCCACCAGTGCCAACAGTAGGGGCACCTTCCAACAGTAGCTGCTCTCCCTTGGACCATGGTTGTTGCAGTCTCTGAGTGCCTGAGTGGCTGAGCATGGTGAAATAAATCCCAGGGAAACATTTCCCTAAGTGACCCTTCTCCAGCCCGGGCCCAGGGGCTCTCAAATGAAGGGTTTATACATTCACACTATTGAGCCTACAATGGTGAGGTCCTACTGTTTCCCAGGATGTTGTTTAGCCATCATATTATTTGGGTTCAAAGCCATTGATTGCTTTTTAATGCCATGAATCTCTCCAGCAGCCCACACTTCTTTACATGTGGGTCTTTTCAGGGCAAAGTATAAGTGTTGAAATATTTTTGCTCCCAGTTCTCACTATAAATGTGGCTACAAGCAGCCAGAAGTAATATGCCATAGTCTGAATGTTGGGCTGCCATGAAATTTTCCTCCTCAGATTAGTGAGTCAACCTCCCTTAGCTGCTTGCAGAGTCACAGGCCATGGGCAAAAATTTTTGACAACTTTTTTCCAGTCTGTAACATGCACGGCCTCTAGTCCACTTTCCAACAGAGTCCTTGTTCCCAGCTGAAACCTCTTGAGCCTGGTTTTTATTGTCTCCATTCCTCTTGGCATTCTGGCCCTTTAAGCTCTACCAGAATAGCCCACCACGCTTGGGACTTCTCTATCCTGCACCTCCAAACCTTTCTGAACTCTTCCTGCAAACCAGTTCCAAAAGTTTCTGGCTGCATGGTTAGGTATAGTCACAGCAACAACCCCACTTTTTGGTAGCAATTTTATGTATTGGTTAACTTTTTGTAACTGTGGCCAAAATACCTGATGCTGACAACTTAAAGGAGGAGGGGTTTCATGTGGCTCATTTTTAAAGGGATTCAGTCCCAAGTAGGCTGGCTCCAAGGCAGAAATATCATGATGGAAGGGCATGGCGGAAGAAAGCTACTTAGCTCATGGTGGCCAGGAAGTAGGGCAGGGTAACGGTGCAGACAGAAAGGAGTGATGGCACTAGATGTGGTATCACAATGTCCCACCTCTGGGACCACTCCGGCACACCTAGAAATATGCTTTCTCATCCTCTACGTGTCTCCCAAGCCAATCAGGTCAAAAATTAAACTCATCCATGACAAATAAATTAGTGTCTTCTTTGATTATCTGTATTTGTGACCTTTCTGTTATGAAGTGTAACTGGTCACTACATTTTCCCTTTTTTTTTTGTCTTTTTGGTACCAGGAATTGAACCCAGGACCTTGCACTTGCCAGGCAGGTGCTGTGTCACTGAGCTACATCACCAGCTCAATACACTTTCTATCTCATCTTTATACTTTGTTTAGTTTGCTTTACTATTCTTCTGTCTGTCTCCCTCAACTGGAATATAATTTACATGAAAGCAGAAAACGTGTTCACTTCTGCACTGTCAGTGGCTAGGACAGTGCCTAGTGTATAGCTGATGTACAATAGTTTAAAAATAATGAACCACGACTTAGTTATTAAGTTAATGAATGACTTGGTTATTAATGAGTTCATTGTAAGAGTACATTTTTATAGAGTGTTACAAGGCAACGAGGGAAGTGGTAATGGGGTTGCTGTAGAACGTGGCTCTGAGACGCCACCATCACATCGCACTGGCGAGCAAAGTTATTTTACCTTGTGAGACACCAGCCTGAGAGCTCCGGGGCCTCATTTGGAAATGTCAGTTATGCAGCTCCTCTGTTGTTTTTCCAAATGGAGAAGTGAAAAAAGTACTCCTGTTCTGTCTCAAATCTGATAGTCACGAGTAGGGTGGCCAGATACTGTGGCAGCCAAACTTCACACATTGGCAGTGCTATTAGTAATTATGCTGAAAGCTCGGTGTGGTGGCGCACGGCTGTGATCCCAGCACTCTGGAGGCTGAGGCAGGAAGACCACTGCAAGTTTGAGGCCAGCCTTGGTTACATGGTGAGTTCAAGGACAGTCTGAACTGGGTAGTCTCAACACCCCCCAAAATATATATATATATAATTTTAAAATATATTATATATTTATAAATATTAAAATATGTAAAATATTTAAAAATATATACAGTTCTCTCTCTCTCTCTATATATATATATGTATATATACACATACACATACACACACACACACACACACACACACTGAGAAAATAGGTGCAATCAGGGATTATTTCAGGCAAACCTGAGCCATGGTCTAGTAAAAAGACAAACTGGCATAGAAAACTTGCTTGTTTTCATTGAAAGACTGGCACCACATTGGAGAAAGACATTCTTAAGTATTTGCTGAGTGACAAACTCATCAGGAAATACAGAAGGGGCCCTAAGTTTTCTTCTATGACTGGATACTTTGCAGAAACAAAGCAAGTCATTCAATGTATCAGCTCCCAGAAGGTCTTACCTCTAGAGTAATTATGCATTGATTCATGTATTAGCATAGCGGAACGATTGACAAGCCAGCAGCACTACAAAGCAAAAAACTGGTTAAAGTTTTAAGATTATAAAGGGCTTTAGAGCAGCATGAATCTTTAACAAGATTTACTTTCAGCAACAATATAGAGGCAAAAAGAATATCTTTAAAGCTATCTGTGAGCCTAAGGAGCAACTGCCAATTCTTGTGAGAACTTCTGATCAGAGGATCAGAGAAACGGGGAAGAGAAGAACGCAAAAGAAGCATGAGAGAGAAGATAACGAAAGAACTTGCAGAAGGAAAGACAATCAGTTCTCTACAAATGACACACTGTGTTAATTTTTTGTTGCTCTGACTGAATATCTAAGAAAAGCAACCTCAAAGAGAAAAGGTTTGTTTTGGCTTATTATTTTAGAGGTTACAGTCCATGGTTTGCCATCTCTGTTGCTTTTGGACTGTGTGAGGTCTCCTGTGGAGGAAGGGCAGCAGAAAGTTGCTCATCTCATGGCAGCCAGGAAAGAGAGAGGTTAAGAGAGCCCAAGGGGACCGGGTTAGAGGTCAGGTTGTCCCAAAGGTCACATCTCCATGATCCACTTCCTTCAATTAGATTTCACTTCCTGTTTCCATAACCTCGCAATAGTGCTCTCAACTTATGATTGCACTGGTGGATTAATCTACTAATGAAGTTACAGCTCCCATGATCCCTTCATGTTCCTGTACATCTAATACTGAGACTTCTGGGGGACATTTTGAACCTAAACCATCAAAACCTCAGACCTGTTGTGGGCTCTGATGGAGCCCGTGGGACATTATGAATAGACATCATCATAGTTTTGATATTTGTGGTTAAATAGCAGAGCAGCAGTATTGATCTGGCCTTCCATGACCCACACTCAGGACCTACCGTCCTGCATGTGATAAACTGATGTGGGGAGATATATCCTTTTATCCTAATGTCAGGGTCATTGTCAACATAGTACACATGCTAAAAGAATGCTCACATTCTAATAGATCACAAAGACTCATATAAATGAGAAACTTAACCAAAAATGTTTTTTACAAGTAAATCTGAAACAGGAGAAGGCAGAGGAGCACAATGCCATGCAGTGTGTGTGCACCCAACCTGCCTGTTTTAGGAGCTTTGCCTATTCTAACAAGGAATGTGTTCTCTCTTATAATAAATGAGGCTTCGTATTTATAAAGTGCTGAGATATTTTATATTTGAACTTTACCAACTAGTGAAACAGTAAAATCATTTACACTGAGTTTCACTATAATTAGTAGAGGGGGCAATTACATAGATGAGCGTTTACTCAACTTTGAATAAAAATGTGCTGTGGGGAGAAAATTAGGAAATGGAGTCAGGTTTCTGGGTGAGGAAAATACGACTTGGTATCAGGGGAAATAGCTCATTTTAGGGTTGACTTCAGATTATGGTGGTTCTCAAACGTTGCCATGCGTGTGTTCTAAAACAAAGATTGAGGAGTTCATTCCCAGAGATTCAGATTTAGTGATGAGAGGTAGGAAATTTTGGATGAGAGGGTGAGAGGTAGGGTGAGAGGTAGAAAATTTTATTTTTATTAAGGTTCCTAGGTGATTTCTGAGCAAATCACTTGTGGACAACTCCTTGAAAAACACAGTCCTAGGACACCCACACTGTCACCTTAAAGCCTCAGATGAACCTGCAGAGATGCAAGATTGGGTTTAGGGAGTGACCCAGCATATGCTTCCAGGGAACAAGCTGCTGGCTTAGTTTTTCATTCTTAATTAATAGAATCTGGAGCCTACAGTAGCTGGCATGTGATTTATAGCTATTTTAAACAAGACAAAACAAATGATGTCCAGCTGGTAACCACTACCTTGAAAATACAAATTCAACTGCAATTTGTCTTCAATTTCTTACAGATGTGGCACAGCAATGTGATAGCGCTTGCTGAAGCCCGTGGTGCCAGAGTGGTGGCATAGAAGAATCTGACAAGCACAACGTGCCTGGAGCATAATGACCATTACTTTTTCTGAAAGTTATGACCACGTAAAATATACAACCCATCTGAAGTTGAAGGGCCTCCACATTTTATTTCAGCAGAGTGCTAATATTTCTCCAACGACAGTACAAAATTACCGATGAATAAACTATGTATTTTCGTTTCTCTTCATGGACAGTATTATAACTGTTATGTTGAATTAAAATGACATCATGGTAACTTTACCCATCCAGCCTATGTTTGCTATTTAGCGACCACATGCTAGTGCTGAAATGTGCACGGAATGGCTGCAGCCGACTTATCTTTCCTTTGGGGCTTGAATCTTTGCCCCTGTCATACCTGAGATGCTATCGTATGGGGACATGTCTAAGGAGTGTATTCTTACATTTCAGAGTGTGCCATGATTCTTTGAGTGGTGATCTGAATGTATTCCTCCAAAATTCATGCTGAAACATAGTCCTACTACAGTGATATGAAGGTGGCAGAAGGAATTAGGAGGTGGTTAGGTAATGAGAATTCCACTTTCATGGTTAGGATTAGTGTCCTTATAAAAGAGGCTGAGGGGAGCCACAGTGTCCCTTTCGTCATGTGGGGACACACAGAAGTCATCATCTATGAGTAACGGGGCCCTGCCAGATGTTGCATCTGCTGACTGCCTCAGAACTGTGAGCAATAAATCTCTATTATTTATGTTACCCAGTTTAAGGTATTTTGTAATATAGGTGGGATATTCCTTATTCAAACTACTGGAAACTGGGGCTGGGGATCTAACTCAGTGGAATAAGTGCTTGCCTGGCAAGCACAAGGTCCTGAGTTCGATCCCCATTACCACAAAAAAAAAAAAAAAACTACTGGAGACTAGCAGTAGATTTTAGATTTTCGAGTTTTTTTTCAGATTTTGAATGTTTGCATAGATTTATCGGTTGAGCAGCTCTAATTTGAAAATCTACAATCTGATATACTCCAAAACTTGAAAGTTTCTGAGCATCATGTTGGATTTTTGAGCCTTTTGAATTTTGAATTTTCAGATTAGAGATGTCCAACCTGTAGCATCCCAAATAGATTAAGACAGATCATGTTTGCTTTAAAGGTGCACCTTCCTGGGGCTCACGCACTGATATTTTGATTTAGGCCTAGGGTGAGGTTAATGAATTTTTTAATAAGGCCCATAGACAATTCTCAGGCAGATAGTCCACAGATCCCACTCTGAGTAGACTATTAAATTAGCTACAACTGGAACTCATGGGAGATATAAAGAAGATATAAAGATATAAAGAGATGAGCATCATGGTCTTTGCAACAGACACACAAAAGACAACAGGCACGGGCATCCATTACTTGCAAGTGATCAAAGAATATCTAAGAGTGGTCAATATTTATTGAGCACTTACTATATTCCAGGAATACACATTGCCATTTAGTTCTCAGAGTTAACTTCTGTTATCGTCTCCTTTTGTAATGAAGATAATATAGAAAAAGATTATCTTGCCTAGACTTGCAAAGCTATTAAGCAACAGATGAATGTGCAGAGGGAATATGTCCTTGAAGCACTTATTCTAAATTTACCATTATATAACCTCCAGCTAGTGCGATTTAATTTTGAAATCAAGCTTGCCAAGTATATATGTTGATTTTTAAAAAGTATGCGTATGTATGTAGGATAATTTATATGGTACCAAATTTTTCTTAGTTTTCCTTTAACAATGAAGTATTATGTTTTAATCAAAAGAATTAATTTATATAATTGCATTTGCACTAAGCAAAGAAACACACACTGCCATGAGTTCCAGAGAGGAACTGGGGAGGTAAAGTAAAGGCCCTTGAGGGCTTGCAGTGTAGGAGGAAGAAGAGCTGGTCAGAGTTCAGGACAATTCCTGGGCAGGCTGCAGTTTGATAGTGGTAGTTGGTTTGATGCGGGGCCATCAGTGAAGACACAAGGCAGTGGGAGTGAGGCTTGTAGTGCCCAGTCAGCCTGACTTGGGAGACTTCCTGGAAAAAGTAGGGCCTAAGGGCCACTTGAACAGTGTGCCACAGAGTCCATGAGAACCTAACGCCCACCATGTGTTCTACCCCTCATTAAAGAAGCTCTTTCTGCAGAGATTTTCCATGCTTTATGCCACATGCCTCTGTAAGCTTGGCCAAATTCCTAGACCAAGTTGGGTGCCAAGCTCAGGAGTAATTGTTTGGAAAGAAGGTGAAGATCAGTGCATTGTTTGGAGAACATGTGAGGAACACATACCTTGGATGAAAGAGCAAGTCTGTGTGAGGTCATAATAAGACGTCGAGGGCACTGCTACTGAAGGCATAATCCATGACTCTGTGCCGTCCTTTTTCTTACAGCTTTGCAAAGAAACCTAGTGTGTAACAAACTGCACAAGTACTGAAAATAAGATTATTTAGAGATGTTCAAAGTGATGGCCAGAGCATTGAAGAATGTGACTAGTGGCTTTATTTATTGTTTATAAACTTATGCAAAACAAGCTATCTGCAATCTTGGCAGCTTTAAGTAGCAACAAGCATTTATTATTTCACAAACTTTCTGCAGTTCAGAAATTGAGTATCTGCTCAGCTAGTGGTTGGTGGCTCAGGGACTCTCTGAGGTTGTAGTCAGGATGTTGGCTGGGCTGCAGTCCTCAGAAGGGTTGACTGGAGCAGGAGGGTCCACTTTCAAAATATCTTACCCATGTGCCGGTTGACAGCTGTGTTAGCTTTTTATCACTATACAAAATGCCTGAGAAAATCTATTTATCAAAAAGAGAAAGATTTATCTTGGCTCATGGGTTTAGAGGTTCTAGTCTACAGTTGACTGACTCCATTGTTTTGGGCCTGTGGAAAGGCAGCACATTAGCACATCACAGCAGGAAGGTATTGCACAGAACTGCTCACCTCATCAGCCAGGCAGCAAAGAGGAAAGACTGGACAAGCTGAAGTCCCCAAATCCCTGCTGGGGGCACAGCTCCAATGACCTAAAGAGCTGCTAAGGACTCTCTCTCCCTCTTCATGGCTCCATCACCTCCCAAAGGCACTTTCAGTGGGGATCAAGGCTTTGACACACAGGCTTTTGGAAGATGTTCAACACCCAGACCTAGACCTTTCCAGAAAGATATTTGAGCATCCTCATAACATGATCACTGACTTGCAGGATGGGCAGTGGAGAAAAGAAAGCAAGGAAGAGGCTGCAAGGTTTTTTATGACTGCTTTCAAAAGTCACACACAGTATTTTCCACCGTATTCTGCTTGTGGGAAACAAGTCACTAAGTCTGTCCAACACTCAAAGGGAAAGAAGTCAGGCTCCACTTTTCAAAGATAGGAATGTCAAAAGTTTGGCAACATATTTTAATACCACTTCTGTGTATGTGTCTTGTTGAATAAGGCATAGATAAATTTGCGCTTTGTGAAATTTGCTAGTGATAATTACATTCCTTGGGCTGTGAAGCAGTCATGTGCAACTAGACCACTTATTGCCCAAAAATATGGAAATTTAGATAACAATCATAAAGATATATGCACCAAATGTAGGAGGATCCAATTATATAAAGCAAATTTTAACAGACATGAAAAGTCAAATAAGTAATAAATTTAGAAAGTGGTCTTTTATGAGAGTTGGATTTAGCAGCACTACTCTTGTCTTATAAAGCCATAGTCTGCAAAGATTTTACTCATACAATCTCAAAAGGATTTGAAAAATCAATGTGTTTTCCTTTTCACATTTTACAGGTAAGACCAAGAACAGTTTGATAAGTTTAAAAAAATCTTAACAAATATAATTTGTAATGTAATAAAAATACTGACATTTCAAAGGAAACCATTGCATTTCTTTTTTAAGGTTGTGCAGTGGAATCTAAGCATAAGCATTTCATACCATCTCTAGTGACAAACACCTGTACAAGCCTTAACTATTTGAAAATTGTGTATCTTTCCTTTTTTTTCTTTAACTCATTTTCCTTTCTTACTCCACATAATGAATTCATTTCACCTTTACTTCAGTGAAAACTATATCTTTTAAAAATCACCCTATCGGGGGGATCCGGGGAAGATGGCGACCAGGTGAGCAGCAAGGGAGCGAACCTCCTTAATAAACACCACCAGCTCGAGACAGACTTGGCGAGCGTGAATGCCGGGACCTCGGCTGGGAAGTTTAAACTGGGCGTATTTCTCTGAGATGCCGGGGGAGATGTGGTAGGGCGGACCAGGCTGCCGGGGCGAGACGTGGGAAAG
>PVLD010023057.1:0-28143 GCA_004027595.1 Dinomys branickii | reverse complement strand
AAATTCCCTACTATCTAATCTATAATTTGGTATTTCCTTTAATGTTTTTGTGTTAACTAATGTGAAGATAACTATGTAATACAACATCCAGTTCTAATTCCCTACTATATTCTGTATAACTTTGTATTTTCTGTATTGTTTATGGCTTTTCTGGTTCATATGTCTCCATTCTTTTGTCTTTAAAATAAAATTTAAAAAATAAAATAAAATAAAATTGAATGAAAAGGTTGGGAGAAACCTAAATTAGAACTAAATATAAGTATGTAGAACAGCAGTTTCTAAATTTAACCAGGGATTTTGGCTATGGAAATAAGATAGCAGTGCTATGTCCTCTTTTCCACTGAATTTTTCCGATCACACTCAGTGTTTCCCTAAACACCTATGTACAGTCATGAGGTTGGGCCACCTTCACTAAAAACTGTGTGACTTTGAGCAGGTCATTTATGGTCCAAAGTTAGCCCTTTTTCCCTTTGCTTATTTTACCAAGTGGTGCAGACTAAATGGAATCCAGTATATACATACAACATAATGTTTTTCTATATGTAAAATAACCACCACGTTTATACCCATACCTTCATTTTTATTTACTCTTGTCTGAATACAAAATGAAAGCTGTGTGCATTCTATACCCCCTTGCAGGCATGCATTGCTAGTAATTTAAGGTTTTTCAAACACAAATTATCTGAGGGCTAGGAAAACCACGTTGATCAGAAACAATGAAAGAGGATCTGCTGGTTTAATAGAACTCAAACAAATGAATTTTCATGGTAACATTATTTATGTGTTTACTCTTCAAAAGTTGAGGAAGATGCTAAATGTACTTAGCTTTGATTCTTTACTCTTGGTACATAGTAGGAGTAATCGTTTTTGAACAATGAGTGATTGAATATAAAAATGAATGCCTACATTATTGGATGAAAAATAAATAGATTTGTCGTCATTGCTGCACCACGGTCCCTGGCTCCCTACAAATTGTGGAGTTAAAGCTGAGGGAGGCAAAAGTAACAGAGAAGCTCCCAGGAATTAACCACAGATGTAGACCTTCACATATTTACAAAGCTTGTAGGCATTTAGGCAAATAATCATTGGAAATAAAAGCATCAAAAGATCTAAAAGCTCCCAGGTATATATCATATGGGCTTTTCATCACACTCCATGGAGAGATTCTTCATGAAAACTTCTTTGCGATATATTTTATGAGCAAGGAGCTAAAAGCCAAGTACCCTTAAAAAGTGACTTTAGCACATTCACTGATCTTTTTTGACCTTCCAGGGACTCTGGAGGACTGAGTGTATTTTTTTCACAGGCCAGTAGTGGAATCCTGAAGGATAAGGCTACAGAATTGTTTCCTCTCTGAGTTTGTGGGCGCTAGGCCAAATGGGCAGGAATCATTCCATTTGCCTACTAAAATAGGGTGAAAAGCACTTCTGGCACACTTTGTCCATATAAATTATACTTGTTTGCAATTCATCAACTCCTTCTCTCCTTTATGCCCATATGTAATGTAAATGATCATCTTTCTCTGAGGCTCCATAATGATGCACAACTCAAAAATTGTGATAGAATCAGCTAAAAGAGAGCAGATGGAAGTTTTTTCCCTTATATGAATATTCATAAAAAAATAGAAAACTCCACAAAAAGAGATACATAAGCACTCGCATCCACAGGGTGTATGGACTTATGTACAGCAGTAAGTTGATTTTCTGCAACCATTTATCTTTGAAACATTTATTTATTTGATTCCACAGCAATCATTGAAACTACTCTGGAAAAATGTCTGCCTTCCTATACAAAAACAATTATATTTCACTTTGAATTTTTTTGCACCTTAGAATTTATGATTCAGGAAGTAATGGTTAAATATTTTACTAGAGAAATATAATTAGAGAACAAACTCTATAAAAGAGCTAAATCTTAAGTATTACTTTAGTAACACAAACTACAGGCATTTAAAAGCACACTTCCATACACAAAAATTGATATAGAATCAGTTCTCTGGATTGCACTTACCTATTTCTTAAAAATATTTAATTACTTGGGGGCCACAATAATTCATGTAAGTGCACTGATGTTGCCGAAAGTTGTTAAGGTAAATCAATCAAAAAAGAAAATATATAATATTATAAAACAAAAAAAGGAAACATCTTTCAGAAGGTGGCTGTGGGTTTTGGTAGCAAAACCAAAAAAGTAGCTTTCCTGTCAAAATTAGATACTCCTTATCTCATCTATTTTTCTTTTAATTACACTACTTGTGAAGTTTGGTGTTCGTTTGGGGAGGTTAATCTGGGTAGATGGACCCCAGGGCCCTGGACAGCAGCAGATGGACAGTACCTTCAGGAGACTGGAGGGGCCGGGGCAGTGACGTCAGGGTATTTGTCCTACCTTTGGTGTGACCCTGCTCTGGTCGTCTTCCTTAAACAAGGGTCCTTGTTCCATCAAGGTGACTTTTTATAGGACCCCTTTCCCTTCAGATTCTTGTAATGATTCCTTTATCTCATCTCCTATGGCTTAGACTTAAATAACAGCTCTATGGATGTTGGCTACCATTTCTTGCTAGCCTTTTTTGGTTCGTTTACTCTGTACATCGCTCATGTCTTTGCAATGAGTCCCTTTATAAATGAGCACATCTATTTTTTCTTTTATTTCATGCAGTTAAAAATCCCTGAAACTAGAATGATTGACAGTATTTAAACAGACATTTTCATGATGCAGTTCAGGTCAAATGCAAAAACAATTGTTCATTCCCTTACTAACAAGCACAGTTGTGATTACTTTGGTACAAAATATAGGGTCATTTCTATTAGCACAACACGCACCTATCAATATCAATGTTCATCCACAACTATGTGATAGAATATGAATGAAGTAAAGACTTCTGGCTTTAGCTCTTTGCTTCTTAATTTCACATTTCTATCATTAGTAGCATTTTTATGTGTATATAGATACACATTTGTTCACACACAGACACTGGAATTGTACTAGCAAATCTTTCTTTCTAAAATAATTTAATTTTAAATTATATTTCACCTGAAATATTCAGTAATATAGGTTTCTCATATACAAAGCCCTAGGCATCTTAATCTCAAGAAAGGTTACTGTAAAATATGGAAGCCCAAATAATTTGCATGATTAATGAAAATATGTTTTAGAATATTAAACATTTAAGATGTTATCATTTAGTAAGCTTTCTGACAGAAGTTAAAAGACTATTAGAGTGACTGATGAACGGCTACAGTACATTAGTCCTCAGAACAGGGAAGAGCTAGAGGACATTTATGTAACTTCTTAGCATTTCTGTTTTTCCTCCTCCTTCCCCTTCCACCCTAACCAGCTAAACTGTCCTTTTGTTATTTTGGCTTGATTTTAACTGGCTAAGCTAGAATGTGGAAAGTTTTGAGAAATTTATAAATTACATGAAGCAACATTTACATAGGGACAAAAAAAGCAACTCTGTGGGGGAAGGCTTTGTACATGGCATCAGTCACATTAATAAAACACATTGAAAGGATGGGACAGTTTTATGGTTAGGATGGTCTTCGTCAGCAATGAAAAACAAGTGGAAAATTTCTCTCTGGCCAGTGACAAGGTCACTGACACTTAGGCTCTCTAGTTAGAGAATGTAGGAATACATATTCTTTTCATTTGTCAGGAATTGTGTTTCCAAATTAAGCTCCAACTGGTCAAGTCTTCTTAGAGCCTTTTTTTCTGATACATGCAGAACTGATGAAACCCTATTTGTTTATTTAATTTTTCTTGTTATATTAAAATGAAATATACCAGAAAGGATTATCAGGGAATTCTTTATATTACCTTCAGGTGAAAAGTAAGAGGCCATTGAAAAAGTAGAACTATAAGAAAGAAGAAAATAAATTCTTTAAGTAGGAGTAACAAGTTGCTTAATGACCTTGCTTTGGGAGAGAAAATTAACATTAATTTGTGTGATGTATACCATGAAGTTATGAGCTGCTTCTCGAAGCCCTATTGCTAAAGCCAACTTCTATAGGCAGCATTTCCTTTATATTCTCCAGCACACATATTCTTCCTTGGTCAGTGACCATGGAGAAAATTGTACTATTTTACAGGACCTGAAGTCCCACATTAAAGCAAACATATTAGGCTGAATAATTACTCCCAAAACAGCAGACATTACAAATATCACCTGATTTGGGGGAAAGGTCTTTGCAGTTGTGATTACATGAAGGAGCTCAGACTGAGACATTATCCAGGATTGTGTGGCTGGGCCCTAAATATAATCACGAGTGAGTGGTAGGGGGAGATGTGCTATACAGAGAGGTCAATGGGAAAACAGGTATTTGAAGATGCTGGCCTGGATGATGGAAAAGACGCAGCCGTGATTAGCCAACAGTGCTGGAAGCCACCCAAAGCAGGAAGGGGAAGGAATGAACCCTCCCCTAGAGCTCCAGAAGAAAAATGGCCCTCAGACAACCTTCAGTTTAACCAAACAATACTGACTGAACTTTTAACTACAACTAGGAGAGAATACATTTGTGTTGCTGTAAGTCACCAAGTTTGTGTTCGTTTATTAAAGCAGCCACAGTAAGCTAATACAGAAAGTAAATGACTTCCAGTCCTAAACAAGATCATGACCCCTATTTATGACGCTTTCTGGCAGACTGTGAGAAAATATTATATTTGAAATAGTAAGTGTAAGAAAAGAGTCTGTCAACATATGTATTTTAAAATGTGTGCATACCGTTCCCTATTTAATTAACTCAGTTTGTAGCATGACAGAAACATCCTTCAATACAATAGTGGATTTATGAATGTGCACTTAACTACACGATGTTTTTATCCTTTAAGTATTTTATATTCCCACTCAGTATGAGTATTTTTTCTTTCTTCTCACTTGGAGCATAGTTGTTATGGCTAAAGAACATGATGCAAACTTAAAGTATTCTTATAAGACAAATACACTCTGATTTTTTTCTTTAAGAAGAGCAGGCAGAATCTTCCTCAAGAAATCTTGAGACCTGGAAATACATATTTTGCCACCTACAGAAAGAAAAGTGACTTTTTAAAATCATGGCTTTTATGCTTCATTTCTTCATCAAATATTTATTGAACATTTTCTAGGCTCCTGCTAGTGCTTTTAGGCTCTGGAAATAGGAAGACATAGCACCTCTTTTCAGAAAGTTAAGAGTTCAGTGTGTTCCTTTTGCATATTTAAAAATAAATAAATCCCTGTGGAATGTAATAATCTAAAGTAACAGTATAAGCAAGTATCATCCAGGCAGCTTATATAATTTTTTTCAGACATAAAAGATTTTGGAAATTCTCAAGGCTCTGGGCTACTCTGCTTATTAGTCTTAGCAATCAAATTATATCTAAGCTTGAGAAGAGAGAAATTGTGCCACATAGGAGTAGGAACAGAATCTAACACATTACATTGGGAAAAGTTTCTTAATCCTTCTTGATATGGCCAAATATTTTGTAAATTCATGTAGAAAGTAATATTCAAAGTTACAATAGGCAAGACTGAACAATTGGGCTGGGGATATAGTTCAGTGAAATAAGCGCTCGCCTGGCAAGCGCAGGGTCCTGAGTTCGATCCCCAGTACCGCAAAAAAAAAAAAAAAAAAAAGACTGAACAATTTCAGAATCTGGACCACAGAATTAGCAGATTACAGTGGTTTTGTCATAGTTTGAAAAGGAGCTATTCATACAACAAAGTTTACCCAACTGAAAACACCTATTTATATGAAACAAATGTTTGTGTTAATAACATCAACCAGCTCTTCACATGAGTAGCTAACAATAAATAATGTAATAATGCTCGGTGAATGTCAATTAAAACAAATTGCTCCTAATAAACTGTGTCCTAAATGTGTGTGTGTGTGTGTGTGTGTATAAATGTGTGTGTGTTTCTACACAGACACACATTCACATGTATGAATGTGTGCACATGCATGCAAGAACAGTTTTGCTACTGTAATTTATGCTCTTTAAAAGGTCAATTAGGCTTGATTGCATCTTAAATGATTTATCTTCATTTTACCTGGAAGCCCCAGGTTTAGTCACTAATAAGGAATAAGTTTCAGGTAGGAGCAGCTATATCACAAGAGATGGTGAGAGTGCTTAAAACCATGGCCCAGTGCAAAATGACCACTTGGGAAATTCTGTTCCAAATTATTAGGAATTTTAAGACAGCAAGATCAGATCGTTAAACTAAATATGGGCCTCTGGAAGAGCACGGCCATTTGCAATGACATAGGTTATATGCCTGTGAAACTAGCCCTGGTTCCAAGCATTCCTTATCAAGAATTCCTATTTGGATTTCTTCCATAACCACGGTATACAGGGGTGAAAATGAGAATAACCTGCCTGAAAGTCACATCATGATCATCTATTCTTTGAACAATCCTATATTAACCATAAAGCTATTCTCTGGTAGCCATTAAAATTCTATTATGATCAAAGTTTTTCATGCTTGCTTTATTTTACTTCTCTTGTTCTAGGCAGCCTCACTCACACAACTTACAAGGCAGAAAAAATGCTTGTGTTCACCAAACTGTGTGTGTCAGTCTCCTGGGCATATTCCAGCCCTCTTAAACCCAGGTCTGTTTGACCATCTCTGGCCAAAGGCAGGGACTGGCTTTGAGATCCATGCCCACCTCTCCTCAGGCTTTCCTAATTTTTCTTGGGCTTCTTTTACCCCTTAATCTATATGGCTAGAATCAAGGAATTCTGAAACATGGGAAATAATAAGAACCTGAATCTCTGGGTTATTTTTAGAGGGAGCCATTGAAGAATGCCATCTGGGCCATATTACACTGCCACATAAAATTAAATTTTCTTGTGTTAAACTACTTCTAGTACTCCAGTATTCTTTGTTGGAGAATGTGATAGTCTGAAGTAGGGGAATAGCTCCCCCACCCCAGAGGTATCAAACTTGGTGAACTATTCCAGTCACCGTGAGGTCTGTGCTACCTGAATCACTGAAGTCACCTTTTCAGTGGACTATAAAATAAAAAGTTAGCCAATCACTAAGGTATTATCTTGTGAAGATTTTTATGTTCAGAACATCATAGTTTGCATTGATAGTTTTTTAAATGCACATATTTCTTGCTTGCATATGTCTAGAGGATTCTGGACTTCAAAATCTACAGCAATAAATTACAAGAGATAGAATGACTAATCACTAAAATGATGCACTGACAAGCATCCCTTCAAATCTCACAAATCTTTAGCTAATCATTAACTGTCTGCCTTAGGACTTACAGATCTCCAAAGCTTGAAAGTACCTAAGGCTTTATATGATAGAAACCTGGAATGTGAGCTGACTCTAAGTATCTGGGAGCACTCATCTTATGAAACTTAGGGCCTGGTGTCACAGGGAGGGGCAAGGAGAGATGGCCAGAGTGCTTAGAATAATGGCAAGTGTTCTTTTCCCTTTGGCTGCAGAATGTCAGCATTTATGGGAAGAAGTCGATCAAGTACTTACTGGATCTGCTTAATCAAGCATAATTGTCACCATGTGACTGGCAGTTATTGGAAGCTCCTGCGTGAGATAGTGCCAGAACCAGTATACAAGGAGCTACCTACATTACAGATACTAAAAAGAAAAACAACTTGTTTCTCAACACAGAAAATCAACACGATACAATAAAAGCGCGTGAATGTTAGAATCGGAAAGATTTAGAAGCAGAATTAGTTTCCTCACTTATTTACTACAAGTTTGAGTGTAAAACATCAAACATGCAGTTTATAAAAATGGAAAATGAATGTTAATCTCCACCCCATAGGCTGTTAGGAAGCTGAAACAAGGCATCTGACGTTTCTGTAAGATCTTACTTCTGTCTAGTCCATTATTTGCCTTACTGATATTAACATTGCCTTTAACAACTGAAAAGAAACAATTTTATTAGGCACTTTCAAATTTATACTGCAAAGAATCCTACTAAACATTCTTCCTCCGCTCTCTAAAACTTCAGACTTCTTTGGCCCAGACTCTTCCAAGACACACCCTTTATCACACATTTATCATCATTTATTTCCTCACAGAGCCTCACACATACTCAAATTCCAAACACAGCTCCAGTTGTTCAAACAGTCATAAGTGTAGGAAATAATAACTCATTAACAATTCATACATATTCAACTTTCCTATTCATACCAATGGAGTTTAATGAAATTACTTCTTCACCTTGAATCTTAAAAAAGAGATTCTAATTTCTTATGGATTGTTTTCTAAGGTGTCTCTTCCATATCTTTAACTTTATAAATGTTTTATGTACTATTGTTTATTAAGTCTATGATAATTTTCTCAAAACAAATGTCCAAAATTCTTAAAACCTAAATGAAGGCTACAAATATAAGGATCACTGACCAATGAATTTCAGAAATACAAAACAAATGTTATATGTCACCATTAATACAATCCACTATCTTTTTGTCAATAATTTCAAAGCTGCCTCATAATTTAATGTGACTGCAATGCTGATAAGAAAAATATTTCAGTTATCAAAAATATGTCATTTTAGATGAATCAAGTAAGGCATTTTTTAATTGTGAAATATCTTACATCTACATAAGAACTGAGACTAAGTTCTATTACAATATCTAAAAGAACAAACTCTACTTTGATGTGAGGGAAACAGATTTACATTTGCTAATAGTATCGTGCAGTATCAATAGGCAACATATTTATTGTCCTACCTATAGGGCTCCGGAAAATATTAATGGAGCACCTTATAGATACAAAAAAAAAAAAAAACTTCATGAGACACTTCAATAAAATCTTAAGGTAATTTGTCTTTTCTCTCAATGAGTCTATAATCTGGCTGGAGGGGGAGGACAAATATCAAAGACTGTAATAAAACACAATCGTGTAACAAAAGATGTTTCATCATCCCAAACCAACAGAACAAAGAAATAGCTATAGAGTTCAGAGAAATAAGGCAGACCTTAGAGTCCTGAGATTGGAGATCTGTCTTCTAAGCTATTTTATTTTTCAATATTTAGTTGTTTTTCCTTTCCAGTGCATAAAGAACAAAACCATGAAGGAGCTCATTATAAAATTAGATACTAAATAAGTTACTTGTGAAGTCCCACATACTTGGATACATACAACATGATTTATGAGATGTATCATCATTTAGTAAAAGGCAAAAGATTTATATGATCTGAAGAGAAACCAGAGTTTGTATGTATCATCATTTAAGAAACAAATTTAAACCAATTACCCCGAGTGAATTTCACTTTCTGACAGTAGGCCAAATGATTTACGTATCACTTTTTCATCACTTTGTCATTGAGTTTGTAGGAAACTGTTTACATTTCAACGATGAAGAGGAAACCTTTAGTATGTATAATTGTTACTTACGCTTTTTATATTAAAAAATACTGGTGCATAAATTATTAAATCATGAGTGGTGGAGCTAGGCTGGGGCAGTGGTGCCTGAGTCCCCCATCTCTGTGGAACTCTTCCTTGGCTGGTGAGGCCCACATGTGCACTCTGCCCTGCTCCTTTGGGACAGGGGAGGAGCTCGGCCCAAGGAAATGGCACACGAACAGCCCGTCTCTACGGAACTCTCTATTGGCATGTGAGGCCTGCAGCACAGAACCAGCCAAGTTCTTTGTGGAAATCTCCACTGGAGGGTGAGGCCTGTGGCATGAGAGCAATCCTGGGCTCTGAGGTCCTCTTGGTTTGGAGGTAAGGCCTGTTCTCCACTGAACAGCTACCTGACAATCCCCACACAGTGGCCGTAGTTGGGTCACTATCAGATCCATGGCTGAGCCCCACACACTTTCCTTTGAGAGCCTGGAGACCCTGGTACTCAAGGCCAGCATTCCCCTACCATCCCAGTTGTGATCTGAACTGTGCACCTGGGGATTCTGGGATGAATAGTCCATGGCCTGCTACCATCTTGGGATAAGTTGATATCCAGCTAAGCTAGGGTCCATAGAGTCCTTCAATGAGCTACCTAGGTAGCTTGTAGCTCAGCACTTCTCATCTGACATCCAAAATGACAAGGCATAGGAGGAAAATACAGTCTCAGAACTCAACTACACCCAGAACAAGCCCAGGAGACACTGACATAGAAGAACTTGGAAGTCACATATCTTAAATCTCTGAAATGACCACATCTGAAGTGAACAAACAACTCCATCAGGCCATAGATGAGATCATATCGGAAATAATTGCTCAGAAAAAAAATGAAATAACAATACTGAAAGAAAAGCTCTGCACATCTAGAGAAAAAATAGATGAAAATAGGCAAAAGATGGAAACACTACACAAGCAATTTAGAAATGAATAAGAATGAATGAAACAGACTCAAAGAGATTTCCAAGAAATCAAAAATTCCAATGAAAGTTTGCAAAGCTGCTTGAATGAAGCCAAAGATAGAATTTCAGATCTCAAAGACAGCATGGCACCTAGTGATCATGAAAGGAAAGATCTCTTAAAATCATCAAGGATCCAGGAAAAATCAATCCAACAGCGGCAAGACCAGGCAAAAACAAATAATGTCTGAGTAATAGGAGTCAGTGAAACAGAAGAAGGGAACACAAAACGACATAAGAAGAACATTTGCAGAAATAATAGCAGAGAATACCCAAAGCATGGAAAAAGATTCTGATGTGCAGTAAATGAGGCATACAGAACCCCAACTAGCCATAACCAAAATAAAACCATACCCAGACATATAATAATCAAGATCTCAGAACACGGGCAAAAGAACAGAATATTAAAAGCTATTAGAGAAAAGAAAGAGATCACCTATAAAGCCCATCAGAATCAAGCAGACTTCTCAATACAAACCATGCAATTGAGAAGAGCTCAGAAAGTGGCATTACAGGTTCTGAGACAAAACAGTTTCCAAACCAGACTGATATATCTTGCAAAACTATTTTTCAAATTCAATGGAGAAATACAATATTTTCACAACAAAGAACAACTGAAGAACTTCATGAGTGCCAAGCCAACCATGTAAAAAGTACTAAAAGATACTCTGGACAGAGAAAAAAGAGACAACTATCTCAAGAACAACAATGGAAAGGAACCCTCAAACAGAGAAAGCAATTAAACAGATGGCAAAAGCAGGAAACCAACAGCAAGTAAATACCATGGCAAGGATAAGCCAACATATATCAGTTATAACCATTAATGTAAATGGACTCAATTCACTAGTCAAAAGAAAAAGATTGGCAGATCGGATTAAGAAACAAAATCACACAATATGCTACAAGAAACACACTTTACTCCAAAGGAAATCCATACACCAAAAGTCAAAGGATGGAAAACAATTCTCCAAGCAACAGGTTCCCAGAGAAAAGCATGGGTAGCTATTAGGTTTGCAGACAACATACACTTCAAACCAAAAATAACCAAAACAGATAAATAAGGTCACTACGTACTAGTTAAGGGAAGACGGCAAGAGGAAGAGATAACAATCACTAAACATGTATGCACCAAATAGTGGAGCACCAAACTATATAAGTCAAATCTTAACAGATATGGAAAGCCAAGTAATCAATAACACTATTGTAATAGGGGACTTAAACACCCCTTTGACACAAAGAGTCAGGTCAACTAGACAAAAACTAAGCAAAGAAATAACAGACCTGAATGAAATCTGTGAACAAATGGATTTAGTAGATGTGTAGAGAGTGTTCCACCCCGCAAAATAAAAATACACATTTTTCTCAGCTGCACATGGGACTTTCTCTAAAATAGACCATATTCTAGCCCATAGAGCATATCAACCAAAATGCAAAAGAACTGAAATTATGCCATGTATATTATCTGGCCACAGTGCAATGAAATTGGAAACTAATGACAAAAAGAACACCAAAATCTCCATAAACACTTAGAAGTTACACAACAACCTCCTGAAAAACCAATGGGTCACAAAAGAAATTTAAAAATACCTACAAACAAAGGAAATGAAAGTACAATCTACCAGAACCTGCAGGATACAATGAAAGCAATTCTCAGAGGGAAATTTATAGCAGTAAACACACACATAAGAAAAACAGAGAGAGAACAAATAAATAGCCTAAAGCTATACCTCAAACTGTTACAAAAAGAAGAACAAGTCAAACCCAAAGCCAAAAGAAGAGAGGAGATTTTAAAGATCAGGGCAGAAGTTAATGCAATTGAGACAAAGGAAACATTACAAAAAATAAATGAATCAAAGACTTGGTTCTTTGCAAGAATAAATAAATTTGATAAACCCCTAGCCAACATTATCAAAAAAAGAAAGGAAAAAATTCCAATTCATGTGATAAGGAATGAAAAGGATGAAATGACTACAAGTCAAGCAGAAATTCAAAAGATCACTAATACCTACTTTGAAAATCTTTACTACCATAGCATAGAAAACTCAGAAGAAATGGACAAAGTCCTAGATATGTACCAATGACCACAGTTGAAACAGGAAGATATAAAAATCCTGAAAAACCCAATATCAATTAATGAGATTGAAAATGTAATTAAAAGCTTACTGATAAAGAAAAGCCCAGGCCCTGATAGATTCACACCAGAATTCTATAAAATATTCAGAGAAGATTTAATGCCAACACTTCTCAATCACTTCAAAGAAATTGAAAAAGAAGCAATTCTCCCTAACTCATTTCTGGACGCAGGTATTATATTGTTACCAAAACCTGAGAAAGACCCAACCAAGAAAGAGAACTATAGATCAATCTCCCTAATGAACATAGATGCAAAGATACTCAATAAAATACTAGCTAATAGAATATATCAAATCATAAAGAAAATTATACACCATGACCAGGTTGGATTCATTCCAGGAATGCAAGGATGGTTCAATATACACAAATCAAATAATGTAATACACTATATCAACAGACCCAAAGACAAAAACCACATGATCATTTCAATAGATGCTGAAAAATCTTTTGACAAAGTCCAACATGCATTCATGATAAAAACACTAGAAATATAGGAGTAGGTGATCTTTACCTCAAATTGATCAAAGCCATCTATGACAAACCACAGCAAACAACATCCTACATGGACAAAAACTAAAAGCTTTCACTTTAAAGTCAGGAACAATACAAAGGTGTCCACTCTCACCACTCCTATTCAACAGTTCTGTAAGCATTAGCCAGAGCAATTAGACAAGAGAGAGAAATAAAAGGAATAAGAATAGGAAAGGAAGAAGTAAAGCTATCACTATTTGCAGATGTCATGATACTTTACATGGAAAACCTGAAAAATTCCACAAGAAGACTCCCTGAATTAATTGACAAATTCAGCAGTGTAGCCAGATACAAAGTGAACATCCCCAAATCAATAGCATTCCTATACACAAGCAACAAACAGTCTGAGACAGAAATTAAGGAAACCATACCTTTCCCAATACCATCCAAGAAATTGAAATATTTAGGAATCAATCTAACAAAAGAAGTAAAAGATCTATTCATATTCTGAAAAAAGAGATCAAAGAGAATTTCAATAAATGGAAAAATATTCCTTGTTCATGATTGTGAAGAACTAACATTGTGAAAATGTGCATACTACCAAAATTGTACAGATTCAATGCAATTCCCATTAAACTACCATTACCATACCTCACAGATCTAGAGAAAACATTCCTTAAATTCATCTGGAACTAGAAGAGATACAGAATAGCAAAAGCAATCCTGGGCAACAAAGATAAGTCAGGTGGAATCACAATCCCTGATCTGAAATTATACTACAAAGCTACTATAATAAAATCAACATGGTGCTGGCTAAAAACAGACTAGAAGATCAGTGGAACAGACTGGAAGACACAGACACAACCACAAACACACTCAGAAACCTAATCTTTGACAAAAGGGCCAAACAAGCTCACTGGAAGAAAGATAGCCTCTTTAATAAGTGGTGCTGGAAAAATTGGCTTGCCTCTTGCTGAAGACTGAAAGTAGACCAAAGTGTATCACCATGCACCAAACTCAAGTCAAAATGGATCACAGATCTCAATATTAAAACCAAAACACTAAATCTATTGGAAGAGAAAGTATGTAAAAATCTTGAAGAGAAAGTAGTAGGCAGAAAGTTCATAAACAAAAATCAAACTGCAAGGAAACACTTCACAGAATCAATAATTTAGACCTCATCTTACTGAGTTTTTGCACATCTAAAGAAATCATCAGCAGAGTACAAAGAAAACCCACAAATTGGTAAAAAATCGTAGCTGGCTGTCCCTCAGACAAAGGTCTTCTATCTAGAACATATAAACAACTAAAAAATATGAACCTCCCCAAATTCAAAGACCCAGTCCTAAAATGGGCATCTGAGATGAATACACACTTCTCAGATAAAGAAATACAAATGGCAAATAAATATATGAAAAAATGTTCAACATCATTTGTCATTCAAGAAATGCAAATTAAAACAACACTGAGATTTCACCACTCCCCAGTGAGAATGGTTAGCATTAAGAAATTAACCAATAACAAATGCTGGTGAGGCTGTGGAGAAATAGGAACTCTTCTCCACTGTTGGTGGGAGTGCAGACTGGTAAAACCCCTATGGAGATCGGTTTGGAGATTCCTCAGAAATCTAGGTGGATAGGTCCCATTCAACCCAGCTTTTCCCCTTCTAGGTATTTTCCCAGAAGACCTGAAAACATCATATCACAGCAATATATGTTCACGCATGTTTATGGCACCATAATTTGTAATAGCCCAAATGCCCATCCACTGAGGAGTGGATAAAAACATTGTGGCATTTTTATACAATGGAATATCACTCAGGTATAAAGCAAGACAAACTTGAGGCTTTTATAGGTAAATGGTCACAACTAGAGACGATTATCATAACTGAAATAAATCAGATATGCATGTGTAAGCAACATATTGTATCACTAGTGTAAGAACCTGAAAGTGTGAATATAAATTAGAAGGTATGATAAACATTGTTAAATGAAAGGAAACTGAAAAAAAAATAAAGAGCAAATTGCTATGCCAGGAAAGAGAAAAGATAGAAAGGGATAATTATGTATGTATGTATGTATGTATATGCAGGACAGCTAACATAGGTGTTCTACTGACTTAGGTCACTTTATTGTAAGGGACAGTTAATGATTAGTTGTTTTTTTTTTTTTTTTTTTTTTTGGCGGTACTGGGGATCGAACTCAGGACCCTGCGCCTGTTAGGCAGGCGCTTATTCCACTGAGTTATATCCCCAGCCCCTGATTAGTTGTTTGATCAATTATGCTTTTCTACATTTGTTTTCCTGAGTATAAATTTTGAAGATATCAATACGTAATACAACAACCATTGTTAATTTTCTGTCACCTTGTCTGTAATTCAGTTTTGACTGTACTATTCTCATGCTATTTTGCGTCTGTTTGTTAATATGTTTTCATTCTTTTACTTTTAAAATTAAAAAAAAGTCATGAGTGGTGAGACCAAGATTTATATACTGTGTACTAGGGATGTTTAGAATTCAAAAATATGATCTCAGATTTACAAGTACTTATGTTGCTAGGAAGTCAAAATGTCCTAGTAATATGATAATATGGAGTGAGCATATGTTGAGTGCTAACCAAGGCTACTAGACATGGGTGTTCCACTAGTTAGAATACTCCCCAAACCCAAAGCAGTCATTCCTATTCTAACATGAGTCTATGAACCTGAAAATCTTGCAACTATATCCTCTTTCCACCTCCAAGTTTCATTATCTATAATGTTAGGCAAGTAGGGGAGAATTCTTTTGAAAAGGTTTCCTAAGTTGATCACATAGTATCATAAAAAACTAGCTTGATAAAATTATGCAGCAAGTACTACTAGAATAATGATCAGTTTCCCAAAGAGATTGTAACTGATTGGTCCCACCTGAGACCCACTCAGGTCTTATGGCAATGGCCCAATGCCGAGAAATATAATGGTGCCTAACTCCCCTTTCCCAGAAACCCCTGTGGTTTCTCTTACCCAGCTGCCCTCACTAAAGCCCGCGTGTGCCAAAGATAATCCAATCCCTCCTTACTAGCACACCCTGAGCCACCTATATCAGCTAGCCTATGGCCCCTCCCCTCAGAGTGCATATAAGCTCCAATCCTGCTCTTTGTCTGCAGAGAGTCTGCACAGCTGTTCTGGTGCTGACTCCCTCCATGCCTGCATTAAACTTATCTCTTCTGGTTTCTCTCTCCTTCTCTGCATCGTGTTAGATTGAGTACCTAATTCTCACTCAATCAGTAACAATTAAATCAGATAGGCTTTAGAGCTGCCCAGAGGATTAGGAAAGCATACTGCTAGGCACGAGTGGATGAGTCTTGGAGGCATGACCTTGGGTTCAATATCAGGTCACTTGCCCCTGCTCTCTAGAGTGCTATTTCCTTTTATTGCAATCCTTAAACCATGAAGTGAGCAACTATGCTGCGCCATGCCCTTCTGCTATAATGTCCCTGTGTTAGCGCCAAATTCAGTCCCAGCACTGGGCTGAAACCTCTATGACTTCGAGTCAAATTAAACACCTCCTCGTTTACATTGCTGGTGTCAGGTATTTTTCCCCTCAAATGGGAAAGTTACTAACATAGCGGGGGAGTCTCACCTGCACAGAGTCACAGGATTCAAAGATGGGGGACCTAAAATGGTTCCATTCTAATTCCATCATGTTGTCGGAGAGATTTGAAGCCAACAAGAGTGAGAGACCTATCCATGGACATGCCTACTCATACAGAAGAAAAATTTAGTTTTGCACTGAGATCTGGAATTAAGCCCAGGCTGCTTCATTCCATGCTGTTTTATCAAACATAAAACAGAGGGTATTGAGTAAAGACGGATATTTAACAAAATGTTCTTGTTTGAAATAGGTCTCATCAAGAAAAAGCAACTTCTCAAATCCTTACAAGCCTTTGAAATTTGCATTTCCTGAAAAAACACTATAGTCCCAAGATAGGAAAAAAGTAGCATTACAATAGACCACAAGTCACTGATATTTCATAATAACAAAATAAAAGATATCAGCAAGATAGTTGTTTGCTTTTAGTATCATTTTGTGTATGCCATCCCAGAACGAGACAATTTAGCAGACGAAGAATGGTTTTCAAATATTTTTCACAACTTTGTAGGAAACATGGTTTATGTCAGCAATGCAAAAAAAAAGCTGTATCTCCTACAAGGGGTCTCGGGTATCATCAGAGCCTTGTGAAACAGAATTTGGATTAGCAAAGTGAAAGTGAAGCATAATTGTTGGCAAATTTTATGAAAGTTTTTCTCACATGGTTTAAGGATTGCAAGGAAAGGAGCTAGCATTCTAGAGAGCAGGGGGCAAGTGAGCCGTTACTTCGCCCAAGGTCATGCCTCCAAGACTCGTGCAGACATGCTTAGCAGTGTGCTGTTCTAATCCCCTGGGCAGCTCGAAAGCCTATCTGATTTAATTGTTACAATCTCTTTGAGAAACTGATCATTGTTCTCGTGGTACTTGCTGCATAATTTTATCAAACTAGTTTTTTATTGCACTATAAGCGATCAACTTAGGAAACATTTTTTAAAGAATTCTCCCCTGTCAATTGGTTGAGAAGAAGTGAAACAATAAGACAAAAATTCATTTCCTATGCTGCATTTTGCTAAGGCTTTTGGATTCTCAAATTCAAGATCCACACTTTCCCCAGGACTTATCATTGCTTTATGTTAAATATGAAGGTATGGTAATTGAGATCCTTAAATCAAACATGCATGGTAGATCTGCTGTCACTGCAAGAACCATATCTTTGCTAGCTGGCAGGGAAGGATGTGCTTGCCTTTCAACTGGCAGAGCAGTCTTCTTGGCTGGCATAGAAACTAATTCTGCCTTAAATATCCCTGAGCTATGCCCTGTTAGAGTAATTTGGTTAATTGAAAATGTCTGTCTTTGGAAAACTCTTTTGTAATATTAGTGCCATTTGCAGGCTGCTAAGGAAGGTCTCCAGGGTTACAGTACTGCCTGGCTGCCTGAAAAGCTCACACTGGTCAAGTATTTTGGCCAGAAATTACACCTAGACAAGGGGCCATCTAATAACACGCCAGCCATTCTCTCCTGCCAAGCAGTATGCTTGACCAAAGGGTCTGTGAGCGAATGGAAATCCTCCACTGAAGCACACAGTGAAGATAAGAGATTCCCAGGACAACCCAGAGATTTCTTCATCTCAAGTAGACTATGGAAATGGAACAGCCTCCAAAGTAAGATACCCAACCATCTTAAGTGTAAAGAGGTTTTCAGTAAAATACTAATGAATATGATATGTCCCTTAATATTTTTCATTTTATAATCATGTCATTCTACATCTCAGAGTTACATCTCTCTAATATTAAAGCACTAATAGGAAATGGGTAGGTCTTTTATTTCTTAACCTGAAATGGGAGTTTAAATTACACACTGACTATGTCTACACAGATAAATTCTACCAAAACACACTTGTAATTCAACAAAAATAGTATCGATAGAAAAGAGAAATCAGTCTCTTACCAGTGAGTTCTTTTTGCTTTGTTCTTCTTGTTCTGGCCCATTTCAGCATTAAGTGGCCTCTAATTCCCCCTTTTCCTGTGTCTCTGAATCTCGTCTAATCCGGCTTTTTTGGTTTTATCAATTCTTTCATATCCAATGATTCTGTTCTGTTTCATCTCTTCACATCTTCCCTGAAGACTACATGCTTTGTCTTGCTTCCTTGTTCAGCTTCCTGTTTTATATTCCCTTCAAAGCCTCCAAACTAGCAATCCTAAACATTCACACATACAAATATTTCAAGTGCAGCACTCATTTCAGGAGCCCCTAAAACCAGGTCTAGTCTTTAGAATATGATGCTGTGTCAGAAGTGCCTCTTTACCAAGTCCATTTTTAAAGGATCTAAAACATACCTTGGTGAGCACTCTGTTATATGTCCTCAGAACCTACTGTTTTTCTAAAAGTACTCCACAGTTTGGCAGAGCTATTTTCTGAAGTCTATTTACGAGTTAATTCTTTGCAATTGTGAATTCCTTTCTAATGATAATGATTCTATACAGAACGTTTCAAATTCCTTCACTGATTCTAAATCTCCACCCTACAAAGTACAAGAAGAATAGCAATGAACTAAGATAATGTAGGCTCATACGGTTAGAGCTCTAAAACATGTAGAATTTATATAGTCTATTTGTTACTTTGTGGATGAAAAATGGAGATATTAAAATGTTAACTCTTCGATCCTCATGAAGCACAAAAGAGGCAGAACTGAGACTCCTCTTTACTTCCAAATTTAATTTGGTTAAATTTTACACAACTAGTACCAGCAGGGTAGTGGAACTGGTGTTTAATCTGTTTTTCTCAAACTCCCTGCATGTCTTCATCTACTGCCCTCAGAGATCTACGGTCATTGTTTGTGTACAGTTTCACTGAATATCTGACTAGAGGTACAAAGGCACCACATTTTTTTCTGTTTTGGGGGGAAAGGTCACCTCATTGTCCCTATAACTAAGCTACAAATGATGGCTGTATGATTTACACTAGAGGCAAAAAGAGAAATTTATTAATAATAAAGAAAACAGACCAAGCCACATGAAAATTCCAATTTCTTTTTTCTAAATTTGCTTTTAATTTTAAAGAGAATAGTACGAAAAGAATAGCAAACTACAAACAAAGCAAAGCATGAGCATTAAAAATGATATGAGATTTCAAACCAAATGATAGGCATTAACAGTGGTTGTTATGTTACATATTGTTATCTCCAACAAAGTTGCTCAGATCACCAGTTGTAGAGTGCAAGACAGATCAAACCATTAAAGAGAATAAGAAAATAATAATTTAAAACAACATTAGAGACAATACAGAGTTACACTAGACAAGATGGTAGGAAGAGAATTCCAATTAATTGACAGCAAATCCTAATCTATCTTCTGCTCTATATTTTCTCTTTCCTTCAAGGCTGAGGCTCCTCAGAGTTATCTAAATTACTTTTATCTTTTTGCTGCTACATGTGTCATAACTTAGTACAGTCCAGATTCTGCCCCTCCCACTCCACTCTAATTGCTATAATAAGTATCATAGTGACCTCTTAATAGATCATTTAAATCAGTATAGATGCTGTTTGATACATCATTAATTACATCCCAATAAACCCACAATAGGTTGAAAATATTATAAGTGAGAAATATAATTAATAAACCTCATTTACTAAACATCATAGCTTGAAAGCATCATATACTGTAAAATATTAGATTGTTTATCCTCATGATTACATGGATGACTAAGAGCTATAGCTTCTGTCCCTGCCCATCACTACAAGAGTGTTGTACTAGGTATTATTTCAGATTTGAAGTTGAGTTTATAATGACTATATTGCATTTGTACCATTGTAAAGACAAAAGTCATTAAGTTGAACTATGGATATTTGGGGACTGTCTACATTTTTCAATTAATTTTCTCATCTGTGTAGGCAAAATTCAATAGCTTTGACTACTCTTTTCGTGAACTAGACACAGAAGAGAAATAAATATTATATGATCTCACTTGTATGTTAAATCCCCCCCAAATAAACGTCAATTTCAGAAACAAAGAAAAAAAGGATAAATACCTGGAAGAAATGTTTGGTGTTTTAGTCTTCCTTGTATTTTTTTAACAAAATATTTGAAGCTGAGTACATTATTTTTAAAAGGAATGTTATTTGCTCACAGTCTAAGGTTCAAGACTTGAGCATTGGTATGCACTGAGCTCTAGGGAAGACCTCATGGGAGATGACAACACATGGTGGGAGAACATGCAAAAGAGATTACTTGTTGAAAAAGAGACCAAGAAAAGGGCTTGGGAAGCCAAATTTGTTTTATAATCACTCATTTTTATGGGAACTAATCAACTCTCAGAGGCCAGCATCAACCCCTTCTGTGAGTTGGTCTTTATGACCTGAATACCTTCCACCAGGCCCAGTTGCTAAAAGTTCTTCCAGATCAACATTACTTCATTAGAGGCAAGGTTTCAGCACACGAATCACTGAAGAAACAAATAATATCCAGACCATACCATATGGGGAAAGGAAGGATGTTGATCAAAGGGTACCAACTTTTAGATTAGAAGAATAAGTTCAGTGATCTACTGCAGTGCATGCTGACCACAATTAAATATAATGCATTTCATATCTCAAAATTGTTAAGTAAATAGATTTTTAACATTCTAATTATAAAGAAAGATTAATCGGCTAGGTGATAAATATCATAATATAACATTTAAGTTTAATGCAATCTTTCTTCACTTGATACATGGATCAAAATATCAATGTATACCCCATAGAAATACACAACTACAGAAACAAAATAGAAGAAAGCTGCTTAATACAGTAATTATGAAGCTGTATAGACAGGTTTCTACATAAAATATAATTTATATGATAATGATAGTTCAAATGTAGGAAAGGGAATAGCATAAGGCTATATTGAAATAAGTTTTTGTATACTACCTAAGTTGCTACTAATAAGACCTAGATTTTGTACTTAACATGTTATTCATTAGAGCAAACACTAAAAAATATTTTTAAAAGTAAAATAAACAGAAGAACTGAATAATAAAACTAAGGATATCTACATACCTTTCAGATTCTATTTACTCTTTCAGTTTCTTACATTAGGGAGACAATATGATGTTCATACATGCAGGTCTGATTTATCTTACTTATGAGTATGATCTCTAGTTGGATCCATATACCTATAAATGCCTCAAGCTTATCATTCTGTATAGCTGAGTAATACTCCATTGTATAAAAATACCACATCTTTTTTATCCATTCCAGAACAACTGGGATGGAGGAAAAGAGAAAAGAAAGAGAGAACTAGGAGATATATATGTGTGTGTGTGTGTGTGTGTGTATGTGCTAAGATGATTGTACTACTAATTTCTATTGGCTTATTGAAAGGAGTAGTTAAAGCCTAACTGTTTTTGATCAATTTTTCATGTCTGTATCTGGTGATCTGAACAACTACTTTGAAGGTAACAATATGTAATATAACAACCGCTATTAATTTCTTATCATCTTGTTTTGAAATTCTGTAACATTTTTGTTGTTCTCATCATTAATTTTTTTTTTAAAAATGTACATAGCAAAAAAGAGAAGTAAAGGAAAAACAAAGATACACAATGATTATAACATATAAATATCTAAATTATCTATAATAAAATTAAATGTATTAAGCTCTCCAGTTAAGAGTTAAAGGTACAGTTTGGCTGAATGGATTTCAAATAAATCATTTAGAGGACCCAGCAACTATCCAGGGAAGAATCCAGTACTCAGCAACTAGCTTTTCAGAGGAATCCAGGTGTCTGACTCCTCTTGACTATATCAAGGTACCAGGCTACTGGGGAAACACCAGGCATATAGTAGGACCTTGACTAAGGAGCACTGGATTGACAGATGAAACTAGGAAGATGGAAAAATCCAAAATATGAACCAACAAGTGGTAACTTAGGTGAACCAGTGTTGTGCTCAGGAACAAAGTGATACTGAATCAAGGTATGCGGGTGGGGGCTACACCCAGTTTTAGATATACTCTTACGTTAGCTTTTTCAATCTTTGTTTTTAACTTACTCTCTTTTCATTTCTTTTCTTTTTTCTAAATCTTTTCTTTTTTTCTTTTTTTTTCTTTTCTGTTTTCTTCTTTCCTTTCTTTTATTCTTTCTTCTTTTCTCTTTTCTAAAAAACTGGGGAGAACTCCAACAACAAAGAAGTAATCCTAGCCCCTAATCCCAGAATTCAAATTCAGATAATCACTTGAATAATCCTTTATTCTTCCTTTTCTACCCACTTCTCTAGTTTCCCAAACCTGGCATGATCAACCTTTGTCTCCAGCTTTGCTTCCACTTCCCTTCCAGTTATCCTTGTTTTATACACTATCTTCCCTAAATTCCCCCACCACAGCATAAAACCGCTCTACCAAGGGAAATACTTTCCATATAACTTACAAAGAATTAATAAATAACTGGTTCTTTGAAAGAATAAATAAAATTGTTAAGCCCCTAGCCAACCTTATCAAAAAAGGAAAGAAAAACCTCAAATTCACGCAATAAGGAACAAAGGGGTGAAATTGCTTCACATCCTGTGGAAATTCAGAAGATAATCAATACATACATTAAAAATCTTTACTCTTATAGGGTGGAAAACACAGAAGTAATGGACAGATGTGTAGAAAGTGAATGAAACACTAAAGCTGACTCTGCTAAATTCTATAAGAAATTTAGAAAATTTGTTGGCAATATGCCTCAAACTGTTTAAAAAATGGAAAGGGAAGTGATTCTCCCTAACTCATTCCTGGAAGCAAATATTACACTCATTAAAAAAAAAGAAAGAACAAGCAAAAAAGAGAAATATGGTTCAATCTCCCTAATGAATATAGATGCAAAAATCCTTAATAAAATACTAGTGAACAATATGCAGCAAATCATCAAGAATATTATACAGCATGACCAAATAGGATTCATCCCAGGAATGCAGGGGTAGTTCAACATATGCAAATCAATAAATATAATACACCATAGAAACAGAGCCAAAGACAAAGATTACATGATCATCTCAGTAGATGCAGAAAAGCTTTTGACGCAGTCCAACACTCAGGAATGATAAAAACCTTACAGAAATTTTGAATAGATGGTCTTCACCACAGTGTGATAAAAGCCATCTATGCCAAATCAACAGCCAACATCATACTAAATGGAGAAGTATTGAAAGCTTTCACAATAAGTTCAGGAAAAAGACAAGAACGTCTATCGTTACATCTCTTTTTCACTACAGTTCTGACAAGAAAAAGAAGTAAAAAGAATAAGGGCAGGAAAAGAACAAGTTAAATAATCTTATCCACAGATGACCTGATTATATAGAAGAACCCCAAAGCTTCACCAAGAGACTTCTAGAATCAATCAGCAAATCCAGTAGCATAGCTGGATACAAAGCCAACTCTCAAAAGCCAATAACATTCCTGTACACAAACAACAAACTCTCTGAGAGAAATTAGAGAAACAACACCCTTCAAAATACCATACAAAAATGAAATGTTTAGCAATGTAATAAAGAAAGTAAAAGATCTACATATTGAAAATTACATATAACTAGATATAGGCATGCAAGATTGATCAATTACACATTTATAGTTCCTTTCAATAAACCAACAGATATTAGTAGTACAATTACCCTACCTATCTTGCGTGTACACATATGCACATTTTTCGCTCTTCCTCTTTCTTTTTCAGCTCCTCCCCTTCATCCCAGCTGCTCCTTCCTAGTTGCGTTTCTTTTCCCTTTCACTATATCTACTGTATCTTTCGGATTTCATTTACTCTTTAAGGTTCTTATAGTAGGGAGGAAATATGATGTTCACACATGTGAATCTGACTTATTTCACTAATGAGTATGGTCTCAATTTGCATCCATTTACGTATAAAAGCCTCTAGTTTACCATTTTGAAGATGACATTATGTAGTATAACAACTATTGTTAATATCCTATCACCGTGTTTTGAAATTCTGGATCATTTTATTGCTCTCTATGCTGTTTTCTTTATTTGTTTTTGTTATGTTGATTTTTTTAAATGAAAAGCAAAATGTATAGGTATATATGAGGTTAGCTGGAATAGGTGTATTGCTGATGTCTGTAGTTTATTGAGAGGAATAGTCAATGCTTAAAATTTTCTTTTTTCTTGACCAATTTTGCATGCTTGAATTTGATAATTAGAATGACTGGTCTGAAACAATATGCAATATAAGAACCATTGCTGAACTCCTACCATTTTGTATGGTGAAGTTCTGCATCATTTCCAACTTTTTAAAATTATTTTTATTTTTTTACTTGCTCCTGTCTTTGATTGTTTGATCAATCTTACATTCTTATATCTAATGAACTGAGCAGCTTCGTTGAAGATAACAGTATGTAACAGAGCAACCATTGAAAACTTATTTCATTTTGTCTTGAGGTCATGTATTGTTTTCGTGCAGTGTGGATCTTGTCTTCATTGTTGCTTTGTCAAGTTTTTAATTTTTAAAATAAAAAAGAACAACCCCCCCCAAAATTATAGTGCTCTGAAAAGGGAGATCCAAGAGGATATCAAAACATGGATAGATATCCATTGCTTATGGATAGGAAGATCCAATATTAGAAAAAATGTTATACTCCCAAAACCGTTATACAGATTTAATGCAATTCCAATCAAAATACCATTAGAATATATCACATATTACAGAAAACATTCCTAAAATTCACTTGAAAACAGAACAACCCTAGAATAGCAAAGGCAATCCTAGACAACAAAGGCAGGGATGGGACATCACAATCCCTGACTTGAAATTATACTACAAAGCTACTGTGATAAAATAAGAATGGTACTGGCAAAAAAAAATAGACTTGAGAATCAGTGGAAGAGATTACAGGGTGCAGACACAACTATAAACATACTCAGCAATCTTATCTTTGACAAGGGGGCCATACATGTTCATTGGAAGAAAAATAGCCTCTTTAAAACATGGTACTGAAAACTCTAACTTTCCACATGCCAAAGACTAAAACTAGATCCATGTCTATCACCATGGATGAAAGTAAAATTAAAGTGGATGAAACATCTAAATATTAAAACAGAAACACTAAATCTATTGGAAGAGAAAGTAAGTAGAAATCTTGGCATAGGTGTAGGAAAGTGCTAATGAACAAAAACTAAACTGTACAGGATATATTTTGAAGGATCAACAACTCATTTCTCATCTTATTAAAAAGTTTTAGCACATGAAAAGAAATCACTAACAGAGTGAAAAGAATACAGAGTAGGAAAAAAAGTTATGCAACTGTGCCTCAAAGAACTTCTATGTAAAGCACATAAAGAATTTTTAAAAATCAGCCCCCAAAATGCAAAGATCCAATCCAAAGTTAGGCATTTGAGATATATTTCTCAGATTGAAGAAATACAAATGACAAAATAAATATATGAAAAAATGTTCAACATCATTGATCATTCAAGACATGCAAACTAAAACAACACTAAAATTCCATCAACCCAGTTATTCCCCATCTGGGTATTTTCCCAGAAAAATTAAAAACATCATGCCACACTGATATATGTGCACTCGTTTTTATAGCAGCCCAATCTGTAATAGCTAAATCTTGGAAACAATTCAAATTTCCATCAACTGATGAATGGCTAAAAAAATGATGTGATAATTTTATACACTGGTGTACTACTCAGCTATTAAGAAGGATAAACACCAGGCTTTTATAGGTAAATGGATGCAACTAGGGACCCTACTCATGAGTGGCATAAATCAGACCCACATGTGTAAATATTGTATTGTATCCCTAGTGTAAGAAACTGAAAGAGTAAATAAGATCCGAAATGTACATTGTGTATAGACATTGTGAAAAGGAAAGAACCTGCTCAAAAAGAGAAATTTGGATGGGCAAAAGGAGAACAGAAGGGAAAAAATACACACACATGTACACGCGTGTGTGCACACACACACACACACACACACACACACGATAGCTAAGATAAATGTACTGTGAATTTCTATTTGTTAATTGAAAAGAAAATTTTGTGCTTCTATTGTGTGATCAATTCTGCATGCTTAATTTATAATCTGAGCAACTACTTTGAAGATAACCATATGCAACATATTAACCACTGCTAGCTTCCTATTGTCTTATTTTGAAATTCTATATCATGGTTTCTATTTTTTTCTCTTTAAAATAAAAATAAATAAATGATTCAATTGCATACTATCTGCAAAGATGCATCTGCAATTCAAAGATAACTAGGCAGAAAGGAAAAGAATAGGTAAAAACCTGCAGTTAGTCAAAAGGAAAACTAGACTGACATTCAATCTTAGATAAATAGATTTTAAGACAAAATTTATTGTTAGAGAAAAAAAAGAGCACTTAAAACCCAGACAAAAGACCAGCAAGAAAATACAAGATTCTAATTCAATTAGAAACCACCTAGACCTACCAGGTATCTATACAACACTCCACAAAACTACAACAGAATACACGTTCTTAAAACTCAGCAAGATAAAAAAATAGATGAGAAAAAGTTTTAATAGATACTCCATCAGGAAGGATACACAAATTGCCCCAAATTACATAAAAAGAAGGAAAGAAATTTAATAAAATTATAATTTAGGTAAATGTAAATCACATGATATAGCATGTCACACCAATGGGGAATACTAGAATCAAAAAAGCAGAAGGTAAGAAATGTTAAGAATTTGGAAACATTGGAAACCTAATGCATTGTGGGGGTGTATGAAAAGGTAGTAGCAACTTTGAAAGACAGGTTTTCAGCTCTTCCAAAACAGTTCTCACAGACCTAAATATAGACAGCAGATGACTCAGCAGTTCCACTGCTAGATATAAATCCGAGATACCTAAAAATAATTTTTCCTTGACAAAGTTTGTACATAAAGGTTCATACATTATTCATCACAATCAGAATATGGAAGCAACCCAAATATCTAAGTGTGCATCAGTTCCTGAATTTATCATTTGATGAATGTGTAAAATGTGGGATATTTTTGCTGTAGAAAATGGTTTGACAGTACAAAGGAATCGAGTATCGGTACCACTACATGGATGAACCTTGAAAATATGAGAGGCAGAAGCCAGATACATGGCCATATATATTTTAACCAACCTTATACTAATTGTTCATATGAATTAAATACAGTAAAGATCATTGAATTCAGTACTTTAAAAAGACTAATTTTATAATGTATTAAATAAAGGTAATCTCGATAAAGATAATGTATCTCAATAAAGATAATATAAAATACTGATACATAGCTTCTGTCTCCCTTAATTCTCGTAGAATGTAACCTGAGTTGTGAAAATCTTTTGTTTCGCTTCATCGTAGGTTTTTCTCTGTTTTTCAAGCCCTCGCTCTTCCATTCCCTCCCTCTCCCTCTGCCTCTCGGTGTCCTCCTCCCGTTAACACAAGCTCTGTTTCCACCCTCTCTCTATCCTTTAAAAAGTTGTATGGGTATATTCTAGATACACATAGTGATATCACTTACTACATGGGATTTGTGCTTGTACAAATCATGCTTTTTCCTTTTGCCCACTCCCCTCCCCTCCCCTCCCCTCCCCTCCTCATCTCCTCGCTACTCAGAAAAGCTGTTTCCATTTTTCTTGTCCTTTTTTCTTGTCCCTTCTTTCTTTTGCCCTTTTTCCTCTCTTCATTTGACTAGTTTCTTTCCCT
>PVLD010023056.1:0-28151 GCA_004027595.1 Dinomys branickii | reverse complement strand
CCAGTGCAAATTCCCTACTATCTTCTCTATAATTTGGTATTTCCTTTAATGTTTTTGTGTTAACTAATGTGAAGATAACTATGTAATACAACATCCAGTGCTAATTCCCTACTATATTCTGTGTAACTTTGTATTTTCTGTATTGTTTATGGCTTTTCTGGTTCATATGTCTCCATTCTTTTGTCTTTAAAATAAAATTTAAAAAAATCTTTTGATAAAGTCCAACACTTATTCATGATAAAAACCCTACAGAAAATTGGCATAAATAGACTTTACCTCAATCTGATGAAAGCCATCTATGACAAACCAACAGCCAACATCATACTAAAGGAACAAAAACTGAAGTTTTCAATTTAAAATCAGGAACAAAACAAGGATGTCCACTGTCACCACTCCTATTCAACATAGTTCTGGAGACACTAGCCAAAGCAATTAGACAAGAAAGAGAAATGAAAGGAACAAAGATCGGAAAAGAAGAAATGAAATTATCTTTATTTTCAGATGACATGAAACTCTACATAGAAGACCCCAAAAACTCCACCAAGAGACTCCTAGAATTAATCAGCAAATTCAGTAGCATAGCTGGATAGAAAGTCAACACTGAAAAATAAATAACATTCCTACACACAAACAAACATACTGAGAAAGAAATAAGTGAAATCATACCTTTCACAATAACATCCAAAAAACTAAAATACTTAGGAATTAATCTAATAAAAGAAGTAAAACATCTATACATTGACAATTACACTACTCTGAAAAAAGAGACTGAAGAGGATTTTAAAAAATGAAAAGATATTCCTTGCTCATGGACAGGAAAAACCAACACTGTGAAAATGGCCATACTCCCAAAATTGTTATACAGATTCAATGCAATTCCAATGAAAATGCCATTCATATACTTCACAGACCTAGAGAAAATGTTCCTAAAATTTATCTGGAACCAGAAGAGATCCAGGATAGCAAAAGCAATCCTGGGAAACAAAGGCAAGTCAAGAGGTATAACAATCCCTGATTTGAAATTATACTACAAAGCTACTGTGATAAAATCAGCATGGTATTGGCAAAAAAAAAAAAAAAAACCAGACCTGAAGATCAATGGAACAGACTGAAAGATGCAGACACAACCACAAAGACGCTCAGCCACCTTATCTTTGACACAGGGGCCAAACATGTTCACTGCAAGATAGCCTCTTTAATAAATGGTGTTGGAAAAACTGACTTTCTACATGCCAAAGGCTAAATTATACCCAAGCCTATCACCATGCACCTAAATAAAGTCAACATGGTTTAAAGATCTAAATGTTAAAACAGAAACACTAGATCTAGTGAAAGAGAAAGTAGGTGGAAGTCTTGAAGACATAGAGAGTTCATGAACAAAAACTAAACTGCATGGGAAATACTTCAAAGAATCAACAACTGGAATCTCATCTTACTGGGTTTTCGGCGGTTTTGATTTTGGTTTTTGGTTTTGGTATTGGGAATCAAACTCAATACCTTGCATTTGCCAGGTGGGCGCTTGCACCACTGAGCTATATCCCCAGCCCAGATCTCATCTTATTGAAAAGTTTTTACACATCAATAGAAATCACCAACAGGGTGCAAAGAAAACCCACAAATTGGGAAAAAATTTTAGCAAACTGTACCTCAAACAAAGGACTCCTATCTGGAACACGAAGAATTTAAAAAATCAGGCCCCCAAAATTCAAAGACCCAAAACAAATATGGGCATCTTAGATGAATATATACTTCTCACATGAAGAAATACAAACGTCAAATAAATACATGAAAAAATGTTCAACATCGTTGCTCATTTGAGGAATGCAAATTAAAATAACACTGAGATTCCATCTCACCCCAGAAAGAATGGCTGTCATCAAGAAATCAACCCACAACAAATGCTAGAGGGGCTGTGGGGAAAAAGGAACTCTTCTCCACTGTTGGTGGGAGTGTAGACTGGTGCAACTACTGTGGAAATCAGTGTGGAGATTCCTCAGTAAACTAGGATTAGAGGTCGTATTTAACCTAGCTATTCCCTTTCTGGGTAATTCTCCAGAAGAACTGAAAACATCAAACCACAGTGATATATGTGCACCTATGTTTATAGCAGTGCAATTTGTAATAGCTGTATCTTGTAAATAACCCAAATGTCCATTAACTGAGGAATGGATAAAAAAGATGTGGTATTTTTATACAATGGAGTATTACTCAGCTATAAAGAAAGATAAATTAGAAGCTTTTACAGGTAAATGAATGCAACTAGTGAAATAAGATTCACATGTGTAAACATTGTATTTCCTCCCTACTATAAGAACCTGAAAGTAAATAAAATCTGAAATGTACAATAAATATTGTGAAAGGGAAAAGATACAGCTCAAATAGGAAGAAGCAACTGGGATGAAGGAGGGGAGAGGAAAAAGAAAGAAGAGGGGAAATACACACACACACACACACACACGGGATAGGTAGGATAATTGTACTACTAATATCTGCTGGGTTTTTTTGTTTTTTGTTTTGTCTTTTTGAGACAGGGTCTCTCTAGGCAGTTCAGGCTGGCCTTGAGCTCACTTTGTAGCTCAGGTTGGTCTTGAACTCACAAGGATTCTCCTGCCTCAGCCTCCCACGTGCTGGGATTACAGTCATGTGCCACCATACCTGGCTTCTGTTGGTTTATTGAAAGGAACTGTTAATGTGTAATTGTTTGATAAATCTTGCATGCCTATATCTGGTTATATGTGCAACAATTTTGAAGATGACATTGTGTAGTGTAACAACCATTGTTAATATCCTATCACCATGTTTTGAAATTCTGTATCATTTTTATTGCTCTCTATGCTGTTTTGTTTTTGTTATGTTGGGTTTTTATAAAAAAAGGAAAAACAAAATTGTATGTATAAATTTATAAGAATAGGTATATTGCTGGTTTCTGTACTTTATTGAGAGGAACAGTTAAAAAAAAAAAGAGAGGAACAGTCAATGCTTAAAATTTTTTTTCTTGACCAGTTTTACACTCTTGAATTTGGTAATTAGAATGACTGATCTGAAAACAATATGCAGTATAAGAACGATTGCTGAACTTCTACCATTTTGTATGGTGAAGCTCTGCATCATTTCTAATGTGTTTTTTTTAAATTTTTTTTTACTTGTTACTGTCTTTGATTATTTGATGAATCTTACATTATGTCTAATGGACTGAGTAACTTTGTTGAAGATAAGTTTGTAATATAGCAACCATTGTAAATTCCTATCATTTTGTCTTGAGGTCATGTATCAATTTTATTGTTTTTCTGTTTTGGGTGTGTATGTGTGTTGTTTTGATTTTGTCTTCATTGTTGTCAGTTTTTTAATTTTTAAAATTAAAAAAAACATGAGATGAGCAACTGACAAGATGATAATTTCAGTTACCCAAATGAGACAATCCAGAATATTTAAGGTTGCCATGAAACAAAGCTAATTTGTACCTCCTTCCAAAGATCTTGCTGAGCCCTCCAAGATGCTATAGTTAAGGTACAACTCCCAAACTGATGTATCAAGTTTGTGTTCTCTGAAATCAAAGAGTGAATTCCAAAGAACAAAGGAAGTTAAGAGTAGGAAAGATTTATTGAGAGAGAGATAGGACTCACTCAAGAGGGGACTGCAGGTGATAAAAGGAATGAGGCACACACAGTTGGGAGCTGGGGAATGGGAAATAGGAATAGCTCCTGAGATGATGGGGAAAATAAAGAGACAAAAGCTGAGGTCAGGTGGAGTCCTCTTCTCTCTTGGTGGGAGGAAATGAAACTACTCAACCACTGATGGGGTTTTTATTTATACATTTGACAAAGTTAGTGTCACATTACACAGTTTTGCCTAGCAACTGATTGTTTGTATTGTTTTCAGTTTGGTGCTTCTCAGACTGAAGCAGCTCCATCACACAGATCACATGGCTTGTCTCTGGTGCTCTTTGTTCTTGGATCAGCCATGCCTCATTCTTCAAACATGTGATCAATTTGCAGCTTTAGCTGCTCCCTACCAAATGTGGTAAAATACATATAAAATCTACACATTCATTTTTAAATATATAGTTTTGTGGTAATAAAAATAATTCATACTAGTCTGCCACTATCATCACCATCGATCTCCAGAATTCTTTTCAACTTGAAAAATTGAAATTTTGAATTTGACTATTCTAGTTACTGCATACAAGTGGAATCACGTAGTATTTGTCTTTTTGTTTCATTTAACATAATGTCTTCAAGTGCATCTGTGCTATGGTATGTCCATTATATGTATGTACAATATTTTGCTTACGCATTCATCTGTCGATAGGCAGTTGCTTCCTTCTTTTGACTGTTGTGAACAATGCTGCTGTGAATATGAGTGTACAGATATGTCCTTAAGACACTGTTTCCCATTATTTTAGGTACATATATACCTGAGGTAAAATTATTTAATCATATGGGGGGTTTTTTTGAAGAATCACATTGTTTGCCATAGGAGCTATGCCATTTTACATTACTCAACAATTCTAATTTCTCCATATCCTATTTAACATTCATTATTTTCCAGTCTTTGTGAGAGTAGCTATCCTACTATGTTTGAGATGGCTTTTCATTGGAGTTTTGATTTGCATTTCTTTAATGTGTTAGTTTTCCATCACTGTGACAAAATACTGGAAACACCTCAACTTATAAAGGGGAAAAATTTACTGTGGTTCCTCAGATCATAAATTTAATTTGTTCCATGATTTTCGAAAAGATGGCCATTTGTGTTTCTACAGTTGGGTCTGTCACCCAATGTAGAGTTTTTGAAATAAAATTTTGCCAAACATTTTTGTTCACCAAAAATAGTTGTGGTTTTAGATGTTTCAGTCCATGATCACAGGGGAGGAAGAGGGAGTATACGCCCTTCAAGGACATGCTCCCACTCACCTCTTTCCAGTAGGCTCCACCTCCTGAAGTTTCCACCATCTCCCAATGCCACAGGTGATGACCAAGCCTATAACACATCAGACTTCTAGGGAACATTCCAGATTCAAACGATAGTAATGATCATCTTTTTATGTACTTGTTAACTACTTGTATATCTTCAGTGCAGAAATGTCTCTTTAAGGCTTTTGCCAATTTTTGAATAAATTAGATTGAGAAAGAAGACAGTGTATACAACTGTGATAGTTAACTGTTGCCTCAACTTGGGTGAGAAACACACAATTGATTGGCTTAGTTTAGTTCTGGCTGTGGCAGAATGGAATTAACTGAAGTGGAAGACTCACCCTAGATGTGAGTGGCACCAACCAACAGGGTTGTAGCTTGAATAGAATAAGAGGAAAGAAGAATGAAGGCTGGCTTGTTTCTTTGGAGGACTTCCAGGCTTCACCACCACCATGGACATTTGTCTTCTGGCTTCCAGCGCAAACTCCTCAGCCTTGCAGCACAGACTCTTCCACCTTCCAGGGAAGGCTACTAGCACAGGACTCTACAGTGAGCTCCCAACCTTCGACTTTTGACTGGATCTCTCCAGCATGCAAAGATAGATGCTAGCTAGCTAGCTAGTTAGCTAGTCAGACAGTGGTTATTCTTTGAATAACCCTTTGACAAAGGCCATGAAGGATCTTTTTTGAGAGGTTAATGTTTCTTGGTGCATGTGTTATAGAAGGGTGTTTGGTTCATAAAAATGTATCATGCTGTACACTTATAACTCGTGCACTGTTTTACATGTATATTATACTTCAATAAAAAGCTTACTTTAAAAGTACACTTAACTCGAGACTATTAGTAATCTCCGTGTGTGTGTGTGTGTGTGTGTGTGTGTGCGCGCGCGTGATGAGAGCTCCTGGTCAAAGATCAAAGGATAAGTGTTCCAGGCAGACGCTGTCCAGAGGCCCCAAAGAGGGGCTGCACTGACGTGTTTAAAGCAAGCACGTTTTAGAAAGCCACAGTGAGTTGGCACAGTCAGAAGGCCATGTGGCTGGAGTGAAGTCAGTGAAGAGACCAAAGTGAGATCATATATTTGTTCATTCATCAACCTTGCAAGGGAAGGGCCAGAGGCTCAAGAGTCAGATGACAGCCAATTGTTGGGAAAGTTTGGCAGAGAAATGATATATTTAAATTGAAAGCAAGTGTCACAAGGCTAAAGGCAGCATAAAAACAGGAATCCAGCACCTGCACGCCCCTCGAGTCCTCTCTCAATAAATCTTTCCCATTCTTAAAAAAATTACAGTGTATGGTTATAAACCCTTTTTTCTTAGAATGTGATTTCATGAAGAAATGTGGAAAACCTGATGCCCTGATACTTTCTCTGCTTCCTGCCACACCGGGCATTGTGAAGTGTGACGCGTTGGCCCTCCTACACGCTTCAATTTTCCGAGAACCTTAAAACCCTAGACATGGTGTCCCACATCCTGTACTTCCTTAAGAGCCCAGTCTCTTTCTGACTATTAATGTCTATCTAACTTAGCTGCCTATAGTACAAGGACAAATGGAGACGTGTTTCCTTTTTCTTCCCAAGTGTATGTTTGTCCCGGCCCCATGCTTGGTTGTCCTCCTGTCCGTCATCCGCTAAGGGCAGCAGCCAGCTGCGGTCTTCTGGGCTTTTTCTCTTCCCAGGACTGGGCTCTCAGCTGGCTCTGACTGCTCTTTTTCACTTTGCAGGCGCCGGGGAAGTTGCTATGCACGGAGATCCGAAGTCACGCATGGCGGCCCCACCCAGGCTTTGGCGCCCAAGTCCCCAAAGGGAAGAAGATGCCGGGGTAGAAAACAGGAAGCCCGCCGCGCCGAACGGCGGTTAACGGTCGCGAGCCATCTGCGGCGGCCGCGATTGGCTCCCGCCCTTCCCGCCCCGGCGCCCCGCCCCCACCCAACCCCCACCCCTACCCCGGCGTGAGGGCGGGCTCCCCTCCTCCACCCACCCTGCAACGAGGGCGGCCTGGAGAGGAGCGCGGAATGACCCTCTAGGGAGACGAGGGGGTAGACGTGGGGACAGCCCGCACGGAGACATCCCAGTGGAGGAAGTCGCTTCGAAATGGCGTCGGCGTGAGACAGGGGAAACAGTACAGCGTTCCAGACGCGCTACCCTTGCTCCGCCCCCCAGCGGCGGGCCCAGTCAGGCCCCGCCCCTCCCGGCACGTAGGCCCCGCCCCGAGGCTCAAATAGCGCTGCCTGCGGCGCGGACCGCATTGCATACTCGGCCTGTGCTCTTCGGTTCCTACCCTCCGGCGTTCTTCATTGTTGCCTGCCACCGGGATACAGCTAGCGCCCGCTCTCTCGTTCTCCCTGCGGACCGGTGAGCCCGGCCCAGCCCCACGCCCCGGCTGCATTCCTTGCCTCAGGCGATTTCCACTCTCCCCAGCCTTGATTGTACTTTTCTTTGGCCTTTGTTTTTCTTTATTCCTCTTCTCTCGCCTTTTTTTTTTTTTTTTTTTTTTTTTTTTTTTTTTTTTTTTTTTTTTTTTTTTTTCTAATTTGAGCCAGGGTCTCGCCATGCAGTTAGTTCAGCCTGGCCTTGAGCTCACTTTGTAGCCTAGGCTGGTCTCAAACTTGCAAAGATCCTCCAGCCTCATCCTCCCAAGTGCTGGTATTATAGGCGTGCACCGCCACTCCCGGCTGGATTTCTCCTTTAAACTTTTCTCCTTTGCTGTTTCTCACAGGACACGTAGTATGATCTTTAGGTGTTTGGTCTCCCAGCCATTTTCTATGGAAAACCAAGGAGACCAGGCCATGATAGCCACTGGCAACTTTGAAGAGCGAGACGCCTTTAGAGAAGCTTGATCTTGAAGGCCTCACGCTGAGACCTTGCAAAGCCAGGTAAGAGTCCAGGCTGCGGGAGAACTCTAGCTGCACTCCGGCCCCGTAGTACAGGGGCAAGAATCAGCAGGGCGTTAACAAAAATTACCTCACCCTGCCCCCATCTAGGGAAGTGGCTCTAAACAGTTCACTAAACACTTTCATCATCCTTGGTCTCGCCAAGGATGAAGCCAAGGACAATAGTCCCAGTTTTATAAAAGAAGGACTTGAAGCAAGGCTGCAGCTTTGACCCAGGTCATCCTGGGAGTCAGCCCCAGCGCTAAGACATGAATCTATTGTTTTAGGGTTTTTTGGTGGTGGTGGTGTTTTTTTGTTTTGTCTATTTGAGACAGGGTTTCTGTATGTAGTCTGGGCTGCCCTTGAACTTAGTATATAGCTCAGACTGGTCTGGAGCTCACAGCAATCCTCCTGCCTCAGCCTCCCAAGTACTGGGACTACTAAATAGCCACCACATCTGGCTATTTACTCTTCTTAATAGTCTTGAGCACCGGTGACTACCCACATAGCACCCCTCTCCAGGACCTGGCTTTCAGCAAATTTAAGACAACATTCAGAATGGCAGCTCAGCCTATGTCACTTGTCTTTGAGCTGAGCAGTGGCTGGGTCAGTTGCCTCTGGCCTTCACAACACCCAGCCACCCAGCACAAGGTCAAGCCTGTGTTAGACTCAGCACTGGCACCCGGAGAAGGAACACCAATTGACCAGGTCTCAACTGTTTTAATTGCCATGAAAGAACTTTCCTTATCAAAGTCCCTGTCCATGCCTGGGGCTGAGAAACAGCGATAAGGAAATGAAATGGAAACAGAGCTAGGCCTAGGCCTCGAATGCCAGTTTCTCCTCACATGGAAGGAAAGGTCTGCCTGTGCCTCGCCAGGCTGCTCCAAGGGTTGAGTGAGCTAGTGGAGTGTCCTGGGCCGTCGGTGGGGCCAGGTGTGGAGCACCTCCTGGTGGAATTGGGTGTCAGCAGGGAAGCTGGGGACCCTGGGAGCACCTTCAGTAACCCACTGTGCCATCTGAGCACCAGCACCATTCTCCCTGGGCCTCCTGTGGGCCCAGGTCTGGGGAAACAGAAACAGGAATCAGGTGGGGCCCTGCCCTGCGGGGGGAGCCCTTGAAGCAGTTGCTATGGTGACCTGTTGGATTTTTCTATTTGCCCAGCCGTCTGGGCAAAGCCCAAAGGGTGAGCTCTTTGTTTGCATGAGTCAGTGTTCACTAGTGACGCCCACAGCATCCTCCCTCCGCCACCAGTTCTTTCCTCCTGAGCCTCAGCACCAGGGGCTGCCAGTCAAGCTGAGCTCAGCAGCTGCTTCTCTGAAATCAGGGAAGTGAGCTCAGGAAGGAGAAGCAGGTTGCCCTCTGCCTGTGAGGTGCTGGGCTCGCTTCCTCCTGGGGCAGAGCACAAGGACGGCCTGTTCAGAGAACAGAACGGAGCCTTTGGTTCCCGTATCACTCCACTCTGACTCAGACCTCCTGCTCCCTGGCCGCTTGTAAAGGTGTGAATCCCCCTGTCATGGAAGAAACTGGCCTCCTCAGAGGCCAGGAGGAGCCGCACACCTGGATGCTTACTGTCAGCCTCAAGAATTGCCCAGCATCCTTTAAGCAAATATTACCTAAGAAGTCTTTCCTGACCACCTTCCTCCTTACGTCCCCCTCAGTGGAGTTGGTTGTTCCCGATCTCTGCACTTGGAGAATATGCCCTCTGACTATCCCGATGGCTAGGAATCACCTTTCGTTTTTTGTTTTGTTTTGGTTTTTTGAGACAGGAGCCTGTGTAGTTCAGGCTGGCCTTAACTTGCAGTGATCCTCCTGCTTCAGCCTCCCAAATGCTGAGATTACAGACAAGCAGTCCTATAGATAGCCTGAGCTCTGTGGGGGCTGGGAAGGATGGACTTAGTCATCTTGTCCCTTCTTGTCCTTTTTCTTGAGTAATTCCAGACCTATGGGAATCTCGTGAGTCCTGTATGGTGCTATCAGGGAAGGCGGGGACTAGAATCCGGAAGGTGAGCAGGGAGGGCTGGGGCACTGTTTCTGACGGGACTCCTCTCCTTTGGGCACAGATTCCGGCAGAGTTCCTCTATCTCATCTTGCTGACTGAAGGAGGTGCACCCTTCTCTGGCTTTTTTCCATCTCTGAGAGGTACAGAGAAGTCCGAATCATGGTTGGATTCAAGGCCACAGATATGCCGCCTACTGCCACTGTGAGGTTCCTGGGGGCGGGCACCGCGGCTTGCATTGCAGATCTCATCACATTTCCTCTGGACACTGCTAAAGTCCGGCTGCAGGTGAGGAGGGTTCGAGGCCTGCGGGCCCTGATGCTACCCAAGGACACTCTTTAAGGGTCTGTGGGGTGTGTGGGAGTGCAGGGATGGCAGGAGACAGAACCCAGCCTGCCTGTCCCTGTAGCCACTCTGTCTTGGGCTTGCAGATCCAAGGAGAAAGTCAAGGGCTGTTGCGGGCTGCAGCCAGTGCCCAGTACCGCGGCGTGCTGGGCACCATCCTGACCATGGTGCGCACTGAGGGCCCCAGCAGCCTCTACAACGGGCTGGTGGCCGGCCTGCAGCGCCAGATGAGCTTCGCCTCTGTCCGCATCGGACTCTATGACTCCGTCAAGCAGTTCTACACCAAGGGATCTGAGCGTGAGTGGGGAGCTGGGACTGGCCTCTCAGCCTTGGCCTTTTGGTCTTGCTGATGGCTATTCTTAGTCTGGGGCTGAATAGCACCATTATGCCTCAAGACCCTCGGAGGGTCAAAAGAATGCAGGTTTGGAAATGGCCCTGGTTCAGGGCTGAGGACATAGCTCAGTGGGTAGAGTGTTTGCCTAGCACACAAGAGGCCCTGGATTCAATCCCCAGTACCGCTAAAAAAAGATAAAGAAATAGTCCTGATTCTGTTAACGATGCCTGAGCACCTGGGCTCGCCTCTGAGCGGGGCATCATCCCGTGGTCATCCTGACCACCACCTTGGGAGCAGGTGGCATCATCCCTGTGTTACGGATGAAGAGACTAAGGCTTGAAGTGGGGAAGGACTCTGCCAGCGGCACACAGTGGAAGCCAGAACTGCATGCAGGACTCTTGCCTCCAAGGCCAGCATTCTCCAACTTTCTCTCTTGATTGCCACATCTGCCATGTTTTTTTGTTTTTTGTTTTGAGACAGGGTCTTATTATGTAGTTCAGATTGGCCTTGAACTCACTTTGTAGCCCAGGTTGGCCTCAAACTCAAAGTAATCCCCCTGTGTCATCCTCCTGAGTGCTGGCACTACAGGCTTGTGCTACCATGCCCAGCAGCCCTTCATTGTACATATAAGGAGACCTAAAAGCCCACGACGCCAGGTTGACTTTCCAAGATTGCGTGGAGGAAGTAGATCTGAGACAAGAGCCCAAGTCTTACAAGTCCTGGGCCATCAGAAAGTCACTTCTTTTAGCCTTGGTTTTCACATTTGTTAAGTGGAAATGATTCTGACTTCACAGGGCCGTTGAGCAGTTTAAATGAAATGTTTTACCATAGAAAACACAAGGTCCCCACTGGGGATATAGCTCAGTGTTAAGGTGCTTACCTAGCATGCGCAAGGCCCTGGGTTTAATCCCCAGTATCTCTCTCTCTGTGTCTCTCATACACACACACACACACACACACACACACCACAGTCTAATTTTTCAGTGACATTGCACTTTGATTGGGAAGAGACCTCTCAGAGCAAGAGCTGGCCTGGATGCTGTACCTGAACCTCAGAGCCCAGTGGTGTGGTTTTGGTGAGGAGAGGTGAGGAAAATGTGTGCAAGCCCAGCAGGCCTCCGACACCCGTGGTTTTCCCACAGACGCCAGCGTCGGGAGCCGCCTCCTGGCAGGCAGCACCACAGGAGCCCTGGCTGTCGCTGTGGCCCAGCCCACGGATGTGGTGAAGGTCCGATTCCAAGCTCAGGCCCGAGCTGGCAGTGCTCGAAGATACCAAAGCACTGTGGATGCCTACAAGACCATCGCCCGAGAAGAAGGGTTCCGGGGACTCTGGAAAGGTGCGGACTAGTTGTTCCCCTTCCCCCGTCTCCCTTCTCCCTGTGCCCTGGCCTCACACCACCTCTCCCTCCTGTAGGGACTTATCCCAATGTTGTTCGAAATGCCATTGTCAACTGTGCTGAGCTGGTGACTTATGACCTCATCAAGGATGCTCTGCTGAAGGCGAACCTCATGACAGGTGGGTTAGAGTAGGTGGTACAGAAATAGATCGAGGACCTAGCTGCCTGCAGACCCCACCTTTTCCTCCTGTTTGCCCTTGGCTTGTAGAGTGAGTGCATTTCTTCCTTGCCACACTGAAGCCAGCTGGGACTGTGCTTCTACTTTGCACGCTGAGAAGCTGAGGCCAGATGGACAGAAAACTCTTTTAGGTCCTCATAAGAGGTCTCTTTGAAACCCAAGCCTCCTAGCTACTTAATCCTCTTCCCTTCGGGAATGGTGGCTGAGCAGTAGCTGACGGCCTTACCTCCTGCTCCTTGCCAGATGACCTCCCTTGTCACTTGACCTCTGCCTTCGGGGCGGGCTTCTGTACCACCATCATCGCCTCCCCTGTCGACGTGGTCAAGACGAGATACATGAACTCTGCCTTGGGCCAGTACAGCAGCGCTGGCCGCTGTGCCCTTACCATGCTCCAGAAGGAGGGGCCCCGAGCCTTCTACAAAGGGTGAGCCTCTGACCCCCTCCGCCGGCTCCAGGCCTCCTGGCCGCTCATACCTACCACACAGGAGAGAGCTGCCTGGCAGTGAAACGCAGCCAGCAGTCAGACTTCCCAGATATTAATATGGGGATTTAAGGCTTAAGCCTGGGGGTGGAGCTCAGTGGGAGAGCACTTGCCTAGCACGCATGAGGCCCTGAGTTCATCCCCAGCATTGCAAGAAGAGAGAGGTATAGAACTCAGGGAGGCGTGCTCACGTGTACACAGCTGGGAGGTGCGGTTCCCGAGTCCTCCCATCCTCCTTTAGGACAGAGCATCCAGGTTGGGCTGGATTGGATGCCAGGGCCCAGGAGGAGAAGCCGGAGATGGAGTTAACTGTGTAACCTGTGTCTTCTCTCCTCTAGGTTCATGCCCTCCTTTCTCCGCTTGGGATCCTGGAACGTGGTGATGTTTGTCACCTATGAGCAGCTGAAACGGGCCCTCGCGGCTGCCTGCACACCCCGGGAGGCCCCCTGCTGAGCCTCTCCTGCTGCTGACCCCACGCCCCTGGCTCTAGCTTCACCTCCAGCCGAGCTGTGCTCCCCTTCCCCTTCCCCTTCCCCGTTCCCTCTGCCCTCTGCCCTCTTCCTTCGCCCTGCCACCTCTTCTCGCCATATGCCCTCTCCTCCCCTCCTCCCCCTTCTCCCCACTGGCTCAGTGCTGGCGGGGCGGACCCTGTCTGACAGTGAAGAGGCCTGGCCCCAGCCAGGACCTCAAACCCTCTGTCCTTTGAAAAGTTCAGACCAAATCATCCTAACGCCCAGCCTGGCCCAGCCCAGCCAGTCTCTCACCCATAAAGCAAGCTCAACCATGGTGTCTCCTCCTCTCTCATAGCTGATGCCAGAAGTTCTGGTCCAGTGGGCCCTTTGGGGCCTAGTGAGCAGGGAGGAGCCACCTGACATCAGAAAGGGGTGTGACCCACCTTCCACCTCCAGCACGGGGCCCATGAGGCCCTGTAGTCCATTCTTCCCTCTAGGCCCTGGGCTGAGATGGGGAGTGAAGGGACACCCCTGGAGGACAGCAGGGACTCCCTTCTTTGCCTGGTCACTTGGGCTTTCACTCTACCAAGAGGCCTAGTCCTTGCCTCCCAGCCCTCCAGCTGCTCCAGCCCACCAATCTGGGGTGAGAGCAGCTCCTGTGGAGGCAGAGCTTGAGAACCTTAGATGCTGTTGATTCCAGTTTACTCTTGGCAAACCCACCTCCCCAGAGTCCTGGACCACTGTGGAAATCATTGCTCCCACCCACCCACATACACCCTGCCACACCCCTCGGAGGAAGTGTTCAGAACTGGGCGGGCAGGCCCTGACTCTGCACTGGCTGGGTTCACACTGCAGGCAAACATCAGGCTTGAGTTTCTGCCTGAGATACTTTGGCTTTGGTGTCCCACCCTCTCCAGGGCAGGGGATCCCAAGAAGGCAGTGAGTGACAAGCCAGGACTTTGCATAGGGATATCAGGCTTTGTCCTCAGAAGCAGGGACACTGGTGGGCAGTGTTTCAAGGGGTGAGAGTCTTAAGTTCCCAGAACAGGTCTGCGCCCTTAGAATTAAGTTCACTGAGACTCTAATGTACAGATGTTCAAGGACCGAAGCAAGTCATGCAGGTAAAGACATGCAAAGTCAGTATCTGAGTGAGGACTCCCTCCCCTTGTGGCACCTTCCCCCCCTGGGATCACAGTTGATGGTCCTTTGGGTGACCTGTTTGGCAGCTGTGGGGCCAGGTGGGGGAAACCAGCCTTCCTTTCTCTTCACCAAGACTAAAGCAGCAGACATGACCCCTCCCTCTCCTAAGCCCATGGGCCAGAGCCTGCAGCTAGACCCCTCTGTCCTTGAGCAAGAGGACCATGATGTTGGGCTCCTAGAGAAGAGATGCTGTGTCACCAGCTTAACTGTTTTGCACTGGAAGAAACATGTCTGTCACCAGAGCTGAGCTGGGTGGGTGGGTGATGAACAATCCCAGCTGGTTCCTTTACCGCCTCATATCCAGGCACTGGATGGACACGACACCCCCAGACTTCATCGTGGGTCTGGGCATGGCCTTAGACTAAGGAACCACACAGAGGGACTGGAGTTGCCAGCAGGCCTTGGTAATGCTGTGCTCTGCTTTGCCTGACTTGGGTCGGTGAGGTAATGGAAATCTCATAAAGGCTTGTCATTGGGCCTGAGACCATGCTTCCTTCAGAGCCTGCCAGGATGGTCAGGATCATCTGGCTTCCTGGGAGGAGGAGGCCTGGTGTCCTAGTGTTACCCAAGCTGGGGCCTGGCACCGCTCACCACACCAGGCTTGCTCAGAACTAGGCAGCACCAGTGTCGCCTGCATCCAGGTCTCATCTCAGATGGCAGAGTACAGTTCAGTCCTCTGGTTTCCACAGAAGGCGAGTGTGAGGCTGAGAGACAGTGAAGTGCGTACTAGAGACTAAGACTTCCCCTGACTCCTGACTACTGGGCTGAGGGGCTTCCTAGAACCCTGGCCCTGGAGTCTTCAAATCTGCCACATTCCTGCTGATTTTTAAATGGCTACCAAAGCCTCCCAGTGGTGTGTACCAGTAGCCCACGTACTTGGGAGGCCAAGGCAAAAGCATCATTTGCCTTCAAGAGGTCTGGGCCGGACCCTGTCTCTTAAAAAAAAAAAAAAAAAGCCTGGATATGGTGGTGCCTACGTGTAATTCCAGTACTCCGGGAGGTAGGGCAGGAGGCTCTCCAGTTCAAATCCAGACTGGCAACTTGGCAACTTAGAGACCCTGTCTTAGAAACTTAAGTGTATGATCTGGGGATGTGGCTCAGTGCAAAGGCCCTGGGTTCCATCCGCAGTGCTATAAAAACCAGTGGCTGCCAGGTGCTGCCGAGCTCCCGTTTAAGAAAAACCTTAGGCTAATGCTGCATTTTGGATGGGGATTCCAGGCAATGTGGGTAACATGGGCCTTTTCTGGCACCCTGTGGAGCCACTCCACAGAAGTGGCCACCTACCCTTCTGATCTCTCTTACGCTCTGGTTCCTGAGAACAGAATCTGTTTCCTGGCACAGAGGATGTGCTGCTGCTGGTGCTGGGTAGGCAGGTGTGGGCTGAGTTGGCCCAGCTGGACCCAGGACTGGAATTGCTCAAGGCCACAGCAGCAGCAGTGCCAGAGCCCTCTGATGTCCAAGCATGAGTTCACCAAGCACTTTCACATCAGTGACCTTAATCTTCCACCTGATGGAGTATGAGCTCTGCTGTACCAAGATAGGGGCAGGGCTACAGTCAGAACCCAGGACTCCTTCCGCCTAGACCACTCTGCCTAGAGAGTCCAGAACCCATTTCACAGACAAGAGAATTGAGGCTGGAGAGATAGAAACCAAAGGCATACCCAGCACTGTTTTTGGTGTGTCTCTCTCATCTAAGCTGGTGAGTCTACGAGAAGCAGCCTTAAGACTCATGACAGCTTTGTCCCGAGTGAACTGGAATAAGTTTTCTATTTGTGCTTTAGTTTCTTGTCTATAATGTGACATCACAGTCCAGCAACTGACCCTTCTAAATATTGTGTCATGCAAAGTTAGGGCAAGCCAGGCGTGGTGGGACACACCTGTAATCCCAGCACTTGGGAGGCTGAGACAGGAGGATCGTTGAGAGTTCAAGGCCAGCCTGGGCTACAAAGTGAGCCCAAGTCCTGCCGAAACTGCATAGTGAGATCCTGTCTCAAAAACGTAAAAAATAAAAAAAGTTAGGGTAGACCTGAGGACCTCAGCAGCCACATGGTCCTGCCCCATGCTAATGGGAGCACAGATCTGACCAAGCCAGTATGGGGTCCCAGGTGCCCGGTTTCTTGGTCCTGCAGGAAAGACTCCCAGGAAGCTCCTCCCCAACACACTGTCTAGATTAGACTGGATATAGGAAATAAATCTTTATTATGTCAGTATAAGGTCCCATTCCAGTCCCCTCATATCAGATCTGCACAGGGCTGACTCCCCGGCACACTCGGGCTGTGGAGTGGAGCAGGTGGCACCCGGTGAGCCTTCTGCCCCCACTCCAACCGCAGCCCAGTCAGCCAGGTCAGGTCAGCAGTGCCTGGCGCAGCATCTGCTTCTTCTGGGGTGTGAGGCGGGTGGGAAATTGGATGTTGAAGAAGATGAAAAGGTCTCCCTTTTTGGTGGGGTCCTCAGGCAATGGCATCCCCTCACCTGGCACCTTCTTGAAGTACTTGGGACTAAAAGGAAAGAGGCGAGAGAAGGGGGCTTAGGGAATATCACCTAACAGGCCCGGGCCACCGGCCAACTGCAGGGACGGGCTAGCTGTCAATACAGCTGCCCCAGCGGACAGCTCTCAGCAGCTGAACTGGGGGGGAGGAGAGGAGACTGGCTTCCTCCAAACACAGTGCTCCCTGGAAAGCCTTCCACAGAGTCTGCTGGGGATCCCAGGAATCCAGTGTTAGGTGTGGGGAAGCGGGCAGGCCTGGCACGGGAGTGGTAGTGCTGGGTGGCTGCGCACAGCTTCCCACCCAGAGGGCCTTTCCCCAGAGAAAGACTTAGGGCGCACAACTCAGAACTCCAGGGGAAGTTTTGGGAGGCAGAGACAACAGAGCCTGCCCAGAACTTGGGGCCTCTGGCCCCTACATGGATCCATACAAGTGAGAAAAAGGCGTTCTTTTTGCCAGGTGAATGCAACCCAAAGCTTGGCCAGAGTGGGGTGGGTGTCAGCCTTCTCTGCCTTCTCAGCAGGGGTTGCTTGTGCGGGCTGCAGCCTGCACAGCTGTACCAGGCACTCCTCTCTGGCTCCGCTTCCTAAGTCCCAGGCCAGGCCTTAAGGCAGATGGACTCACTGGATGATGTCATTGATGGGAATGTTGAGCAGACGGTCATCGAGGGTCTTCACCTCCACAGTGCAGCAGGTGAGGGCCTGGGGAGGTCAGGAGCAAAGGAGGAAGCGGGGAGGGCCACCGTGGCCACCCTATTTAGAAGGCACTTTGTGATCCTGTTTGGTACCAGGCCCTGAGGAGGGCACCAGAGATACAAAAGGCTGTTCAAAACCTAAGAGGTGAAGCCAGGTGTGGCACACACCTCTAATCCCAGCATTCAGGAGGCTGAGGTAGGATCGCCATGAATTTGAGGCCAGCCTGGGCTACACAAGCAAGTTCTAGGCCAGCCTGAACTACATAAATAAATAAAATAATACAAAAACTAACAGGTGAATGATGTAGGCCAGTGACAGTGAACCTTTTAGGGCTTTCAATGATATAAACAGCTCACTGCGGCATGTGTGCCACAGGTTCGCCACCACTGACGTAGGCTATTACCCCTCTCCAAGGAGTTTAGTCTGGTAGGTCAGACCTATGTTGGCAGCATACAAAGGTCATGATAGAGATGGAAACCACGGGTGTGTGGGAGACAAGAAGGGGCCCCTTGCCGTTCTAGAGGGAGGGAAGGTCACAATGGTGGCAGCGGATGCGGGCCTGCAGGGCAAGGTGGGCAGCCAGCCTGCAGCAAAGGCCCAGCAGAAACAAGAGAACAGAGTTATGAAAACGCCCACCCAGCAGGGGCACCCAGTGTCCTAGGTGGGTGCACCTTCAGGCCACTCCTGAACACCACTCTGAGACATTCAGACAGCGAGGAGGCTGGCAGGGTTGTAGCCCTGAGAACAAGAGCCCTAGGAGAGGAGGGGTGAGGGAAGGGGCCCCACAAAGACCCGTCCAGTGCACAGAACTAGCCATCTGGGACTGAAGGAGAGGCGGAGTGGGTGTGGGTGGCAGGGCCGGGGTTTTAGGCTGTGGCGGGCAGGCTGAGTCTAGGCCAGTGCAGGTGGGTCAGAGTCTGCGCCCCCCACACCCTGCTCCCCCACTGCGCCTTACCTTGCCCAAGGGGATGGGGTTCACAAAAAAGAGGTTGTCATTCTCCCTGCAGAAGCGAGGGTGCAGCTTGTCCTTTACAATGAAGACGATGTCAGCTGGGATGATGTTGGGGCCCTGGGTGGGGGAGGCCAAAGGTGACAAAGACTGATTGCCCGTGTGAGCTTGGCCAAGTACCTGCTTCTCCTTGTCTGCCTGGCCCTATCTGTCCCATGGGAAGATTGGACCAGGTTTTCTAGAGAGCTTGCCCAGAGGAAACCCCAAGAATTACTTGCCTCCTGAGCCTGCTGGGCTACATAGAGAGACCCTGTCTCCAAAAAACCCAAAAAACTTAAACACCCTTCCAGGCCCACCCCACCTCCAATGATCTCTTTTCCTTAGGTGGCCCTACGTGGGTCAGCACAAATCACTGCATCCAGGTGGGGGGAGAGGAACCTCTGAGGATGGCAGTGGAACTCCGAATAGGGTGTCAGACGACTGCCTGCAAGTCCCAGTCCTGTTTGTAGCTCAGGAGTGACACCTCTCTGCCAAGCTTCATTAAATCACCAAAGCTGCTGACGCTTCCTCTGGGCACTGCCCACCGTGGACTGTGACCAGCCTCTTTCACAAAGGAGCGCCCAGTCCAGCAGGGCAGACTACAGTGAGATCCCAGCAAGCTCAGAGCCAGCATAAAGGGAGGTTGGGGAGGGGGCTGTCAGAGGAGGTGCTGACCCACATGGGGCCACCTAAGAAAAAGAGATCCTTAGAGGTGGGCCTGGAAGGGTGTTTGTTCAAGTTTTTTGGAGACAGGGTCTTGCTATGTAGCCCAAACTGGCCTTGAACCCACAGAGATCCTCCTGCCTCAGCCTCCTGAGTACTAGGATTACAGGTCACCACGCCTGGCATAGAAGGTTGTTTTTTCTCTTCTTTGTTGTTTGAGACAAGAAGGTCTCATTGTGTTGCTGGGCCAGGTATGGTGGTCTCAAGGGTGTTGTAGGAGTAAATGTGTCATATGTGAGAAAGGGGAAAAGTGTGGGCGGAGGAATTAATCTCTTTATTCTGAACACTCCATCTCTATGCCTCTTCTCAGGACTTAAGGACTCAGTGTGCCTAGCATAATAATTTTATATTTCTATTTAAATAGGTATTTAATTTAAAATTATTAGTAATAAATGGCTCTGAGTAGCTCCTATAGTTGGGCTTTATTCAGAGAAGCACTGAAGAAAATCAGGAAGAGTCCTGAAGGTAAGACTGGCTTCTCCCTCCTTCCAGCGCCTGCACGTTGCCCTGGGCAGCTCCTTCCCTCTCTGGGCCTCCGCTTCCCACTGAGGGGACGGGGATAACCCCTGGGCTGCCCACTCACAGAGGGGCCGGGAGGTTCTGTCTCTCGGAAGGGAGGTGAGGGATGGCCTCGCAACTCTGCGCACTGCGCTCCCCACCAGACCAGGGTTTGTGACAGGGCGCTGTCTCCTCAGCCTCCCCAGCTCTGGAGCCTGGTGCCTGACCCTGGTCAGCTCCTTTCCGGTCACCTGATCTCCCTCCTTCTCGAAGGTGATGCGGGTGCCCTGCCTCCACCCAGGCCGCACATCAATCGTCAGGATCTTGTCCTTGATGGTAGAGGAGTAGCCGTCATCGTTCAGCACCTGCAGGGACACGGCGAGGGGCGTCTGCTCGGATTCTCAGGAGTCCCCTTCACACGCACGAACGGCGCTGTGTGAGAGTTACACTGGCTCCATCCTTCCGCAGCGGAAGACCCGCGCCGAGCCGCGCACACTCCGTCTGTCGCCACCGGAACTACGGGCTCATGCTTCTAGCACGCAGGGCCATCCGAGGGCTCGAGCTGGGGCCTGAGACACCAAGTGGTCACCACAAGTTCAACAACCTGCACCTCCAGCCCTGGCCACTAACAGATGCACAATGAAAATGGACTCGGCTCCCCTCTCCTAACCCCAGCAGCCCTGGCCCTGAGCTTCTGGAGGTTCTCTTTTCCCAGAAAGAAAGAACGTGGGTGCCAACACACATGGGCACCACCCAGTGCAGTCACTCCCCAATCACATGCTCACAGGGTGCCGTCTGTAGCGAGTATGGCCACAGCTGGCATCTCTCCTGCTGGGCAAAAGGGAGGCGCCAGCAGAGGGCTGAGCCATGGGACCACAGACTGAACTCAGGACACACAGGGTCCTCCTCAACCTGTCGACTTAGGCACTGTCCTCCACACCCACGTTGCTCTCCCTCACCCTGATGGAATCCCGAGGGGTAGCCTGGAAACCCCCAGAGAGCAGCGTTCACAGGAGGCTCCTGCCATTCGGAGTCCTGAGGGAAAGGGTCCTGTGCCAGGCAGGGCGCTGCCAAGGAATTCCGCACAAGGGGGCCATGAGCAGGGTCAGCCTCTCAGTTATTCCTTCCAAACTTCAGGTTCTAGAATCCTAAGAACCTAGATCTCTCTGCCTGGGGTTCCAGGACCTATCAAGGACCGTTCCTGAGTTCTCTGGTTAGAGAAGAGGTTCTCGGGGGGCGGGGTTAGATGGTGGCTCACGGGAGGAGCAAACCAAGCACTCACCCTTCGAGAGATCTTAATTTTTTTGGTGCAGCCGAAGAATAAATCCTCTAGGGATAAGTAGAGGTCCCGTTCAATTGGGGGATCCTGCTTCTTCACCCCGCGGCCCCTGAGCCCCCCAAAATTCAAATCCACATCACCTCCTCCTGCATCGAAAAATTCTACGGGAAGGAAAGGAAATGCGTAAGAGAAATGGTGTCCAGAGACTCAAATCCACACACGTAACACATTCTCTCTCACACACACCCAAGCCCCACCCCTGTATCTCCTCCAGTTCTTCAGTGCCCCAAGTACAATACCTCATGCCCACGTCCACCTTTCGGACTCAGGGTGCTTGGCTAAGCCAAGAAAGCAACCTGTTCATAACTTCTTTAACCGCACTCCTGGCCCCTAACTCTCACCTGCCTCCCTTTGAGGTACCAAATCAGGCTGGCTCGCGAAGGGAGTCACGCCCTCTACTGGCAGAGCCTTGTAGTGCCAGAAAAGACTCCAAACTGACTCAACAGTGAGCGATCAGATCTCCCAGCCCAGTTTAGGACTCCACTCCCCCGCCGCCCCGCCCACTCCTTCCCAAGACCATTGAGATCCAAGAGCCGAGTGTCTATGATGTTATCAGCTGATAAGGGGAAGGTCTGGTCCTTGGCAAATCTGAGCCAAACTTGTCTTTTCTCAACTTCAGCTGCATCTGCCCAGCCCACGCCTATAATCCCTCCTGCTGCCTTCCATCCCAGTGCAGAGAGAGCCCTGCTGTGGCCCTGGTCCTGAGAGATTGTGTGGTCCTTTGGGACTGAGTTTTTCTGTGTGTGTGATGTCGAGTTAACACCTGACCTGTCATCTACCATTAAGACAACAAAAAACTTAAACTTGTTGAGAACTTACAAATAGCAGGTGCTATGTTCCGTATTTTATTTGATTTGATTTATTTATGTTTGCAGTGCTAGGGCTTGAACCTGGAGCCTCATGCATGTTAGTCAAGTGCTCTCCCTCTAAACTACTAAGCTGTCCCCCTACCCTTCGCTTTCATTTCACTGACATGGAAGGCTCACCACTCAACAGCTGGAAAGCAGTGGAGCTGAGGCCCGTACCACAGAATAGTCTGGCTGCGGAGCCACGAGCTTAACCACTGCGCTGTACTGATAGGTGTGGAAGCCCTCTGCAAACTGTAGGGTCAGAGGTTGCTGTTATGCACTGTACTCTGTCTCTTCTGGTTGATGCCATGGAATGAACCTCACATGCTGGGATGCTGAAATGGTCTTAGAGGTGAGTATGAAGTGGCTTCAGCACCTGCCAGTGCCCTCGTAAAATGTCAGAGTTAATCAAGAGCCCCCTGAACTGCCTGGTCCTCCTTGCGTTAGTAGATTCGTTCATCACCCAGCACCTGTGGTGGGCATCGCATAGGCAGGGCACAGGAAAACCAGTCTCTCAAAATCCACAGAGACAAAGGGAGTAAAACCCCTGGAAGGGAGCTCTGTAACAACACAGCCCCTAGGCCCCCTCTAAGGAACTCCCAAACCCAGAGGCTGACCTTCCCTGGAAGGCAGTGCCCCTGCAGGCTTTCTTGGGGCCCTCGAACCACACCAATAAGGCAGTAATTTAAAATGATGAACTTTAAACACTTCCTGGATGGACCTGCGGGCCCTTGGCATCCATCACTTCTTCCCCTGCAGAAAATCTTCCCTGCTGAGGAGTCTAGAGCTGAAAGGAACATCCCCAGACCCCTCTGCCGCTAGGATTTGCATTTTAGTCATGAAGTGAGTGGTGAGCCACTTGGAAATCAGAAAGAGGGAAGTCAGGTATTATGGTTTGTGTCTAGATGTCCCCCCAAAGTCTCGTGAAGTTTTCATTTTTTCTTTTTGTCTTTTTGAGACAGGGTCTCACTATGTAGTTCAGGCTGGCCTTGAGCTCACTTATGTAACCTACACTGGTCTTGAACTCCCAAAGATCCTCCTACCTCAGCCTCCCCAGTGCTGGGATTACAGGCATACACCACCACATCCGGCACCTGGTGAAGTTTTAGATGGGGCTTTTCAGCAGGTGGCTGAGTCTAGAGTGTGTGATTGATTCATGATGCAATGCTAGGAATTAAAGGTGCGGGGTTAAGGGTGGGTGATGGCTGGATCCATCCACTGACTGGACTGGCCCTGCCCTCCTCCCAGTAGACTGGATACAATAGAAGGGACAGAATGAAGTTTGTCTTCACTGTTTTCTACCACCATGAACGGCTGCCCCTCTGCCATGTGCCACCCTGCCGTGGAACCAGACAATTATCGACTGAAACCTCTACGAACTGTGGGTCACATAAACCTTTCCTCCTTTAACTTTGGATGTTGGGTATTTTGTCTCAGCAACAAGAAAAGTAACTAAGCATTCATTGCCCTCTGTGTCTTTGCTGAAGCACTGATGAGCACTAGCCCTGCCAGGAAGATAACAGGCTTTTCTGCAGCACACGCGCGCGCACACACACACACACACACACACACACACACACACACACACACACAGGATTCAAGCCAGAGGCAAGGAAGGCAGCAATGGTGGTAAATTCCTTAAACCAGGGCTAGAGCTACACTACTGTGTTCTGGAACACAGTAAAGTGTTTCCTGATTCCCTCATTGAGGCTATGGCAGAGACAGTGCCCTCCTGTGGGTTTAGGGACACTGCTCTCAGGGAATTCCTCTCACTCAGACCTCCCGATGGTTTTTCAAGCACCTAATTCCCTGCACTGAACCTCTTTTGCTTCCCCAGTTGTATTTCTGCAACTGATTTCTGACTAATACATATTTTACACAGCTATTAAAATGATTAAAGTAGATCTATAGATAACACAATATGTCATAGTATAATCTCCAAAATAAATACAGAAAGTCAGTCTGTATGATGCAGTCCCCTTTTCTTAAAAAAAGGGGAGGTTGTTAAAAAAAATTTTTTTTTTTGTCTTTTTGAGACAGGGTCTCACTATGCAGTTCAGGCTGGCCTCGAGCTCACTTTGTAGCCCAGGCTGGTCTCAAACTCACAATAGTCCTCCTGCCTCAGCCTCCCAAGTGCTGGGATTACAGGTGTGCACCACCACGCCCGGCTGATTATGGGTTTCTTTTTTTAATGTAAAAACTAATACACGGCATTAGACATAAACATTTCTGGAAAGGTATGTAGACTGTTAACAGTGAGGAGATACTTTTGAGGAAGGAAATAGAGGGATGTAAATTATTTCTTCAATAATCTTTTTTTATTTTTCTACTCTGGATTGTATATACTTCTCAAGGTTAACAAAAAAAAATCTACTCAGAGAAAAGCACCTTTCTCAGCTGCATCCTTTCCTCGGTGTAAGACGCATACTGAGTAGGGTTGCTTACCACTGAAAGGGTTGTCTCCCCCGAAGAACTCGTAGAAAACCCTCTCGGGGTTGCCATGGAAGACGTAGCCAGTTGTCCATGGAGTCTGGGCTCCAAACTCCAGAGGAATTCCGCCCTTTAGGCCCTCCTCTCCAAACTTGTCATAGATGCCTCTCTTCACAGCTGTGGATAGGCGTGGGCTTGAGGAGGGGTCCAGCCTTGGGAGCTAAGAGAGACAGACAGACTACGGGACAGGGCCCTGGGGACGGGGATAGGTCAAAAGCAGGCGTATTTCCAAGGTGCCTGCTGCCTGGCTGTCTCTGAAATGAGATCCTAGAAGTTAGGGGGTTTGGTCTCGTTCTGGGTGGACCTGGGGATGACTGCTGAAGGAAGAGAGAGGAGAAATGGCAATTTGCGGGGGTGGGGGTGGGAATTAGAGCAGGAACCGAGACTAAGGGTCAAGCTGCAGACTGAGAGTCTGAATGGTGGATGAGTTGGCTTAACTCAATCATCACAGCTACTGTCTTACTGAAATTTTAGAATCTTAGAATTCTAAAGTCTGGAGGCTTAAAGTCCTGGAGCCTGCGGACTCTGAAGACTTGAAAATCCAGGGCTAAAGAAACGTTAGTGATCTCCACACCGTTCTGCACAGTGCCCAGGCGCCCAGGCTCCCAGGCTCCGGGACAAGCCCTCGGGGCAGCGCGAGGGTGCGGCCTCGGATGGGAGGGGACTCGCACTTGCTTCCCACTCTGGCTTCCACAGGAGAGACATTTTCAGCGGTCCCGGCTGATCTCTGCCCTTTTACGCCCGCGCCTCCCTTGGGGACGTGGAGACTTAGCTGCTCAGGCTGGGAAGGACAAACGGGCCTGCCTGCTCGTCTCAGCCGTCTGCCCTTGGTAGCCAGCGTCCCCCTCCGCTCCTCAGGAAATGTGCCCCGCGCCTACGCGGGCCCCCTGGTGAGCCATAAGCCTAAGCCTGGGCTCTGCACACTGCAGCTGCTGAGAAAGACATTTGTAGGTGAACCTGATGATGGCAAATGTCTGTGATCACAGCTACTGGAAGCCTGAGACAGAAGTGTCGCAAGTTCAGGGCCAATCTGGGTAATTTAACAAGACTCTGTCTCAAAGCAAACTCAACAAAAAAAAAAAAAAAAAAAAAAAGGCTGGGGATGAAGCTCAGTGGTAAAGCACTTGCCTGCTACGTGTGAGCTCCAGGTTTAATCTCCAGTACCAGGAAGAAGGGGAACGGGGGGAGGGAAGGAGGGAGGGAGGGCGGATTGGGGGGGAGGGAGAGAGCAGTTCTTTAGTCAGGGCTCTCTGGCTCTTCTCTTTTTTTTTTTGATACTGAGGATTGAACTGAGGGCCTTGTACACGCCATACAAGTTCTCCACCACTGAGCTACGTCCCAGCCCCCCTCTCTAGATTCTGAACGTGGAGGACGATGGCTGCACTGTACTGGACCCCTCAGAAAACCCACCATTCTAGAAACTCGAGGGACGACCCTAAGGGAGGAGTGGGCGACAGTCCGAGTGCCCAGCCCCACAGTCACTCACGATCGCTCAGGACATCATAGGCCTCTGCTATTTGCCTGAATGTCTCTGCTGCAAATGGCTCGTCTGACTTCAGCGGATGGTTCTTCAGGGCAAGTTTCCGGTACCTACAGGAGGGAAGGTGAGCGGAGCACAGGCAGCTGACAGCCCCCAGCAGCTGCCCTCAGGAATTTGTTCAGGAATTTGCCTCGGTCCTCTCCTAGCTATTCTCGCCAAGCCCTCACTGTGGCAGAGGATCTGTGACGGACCCTTCCTGTGAGATGTGGGCTCCTTTCAACAGGCAGCCTTGGTCTGAGCTCTCTCCCCAGCCTGTTACTGAAACCCAGAAGGAGACAGACCTGGTGGCATGTGCCTGTAATCCCAGCATTCGGGAGGCTGAGGCAGGAGGATCGTTGTGAGAGCGAGACCAGCCTGGCCTACGATGTGAGCTCAAGACTAGCCTGAACTGCATAGAGAGACCCTGTCTCAAAAAGAAAAAAAAAAAAAAGAAAGAAAGAAAGAAACCCAGAAGGAATAGTGACAGGGCCTTTGGCAGGAGCCGTGACCTTTAATCGGGGGACATAGGCAGCTTGAAGAGACCCCATAGGAAGGGAGCTTGGGAACGAAGACAGAACCCTTACTTTCTGCCTCCCAACCCCCGGCCCTGCCTGCTTCAGCAGGATGAGTCAGGAAGCCTGAGGGCCAGGAGGGCTGTTATGACTTTGTGTTGTGCTGTCATCACATTGGCCGGCAAGGGAGGAAGGACATCTGGAAGGCATGGGAAGGGCCCTGGCCCAGACTCCCAGTTCCAGTGTGACCCTGCATCTCCCTTGCTGGGCCAGGGCAGGCTCTCTTCCTAGTCCTCCCCTCCACGTGGGTGTTCCCAGGGCTCCGTGGCTTCTGTTTTCTTCCCTCACAGTTTGGAGGTGAAGTCATGCCATGGACTCATCTCAAACTGGACCACACATCTGAGCCCAACTTCTCAACCTGCTTGCTAGCTCCTCGCAGCATCCCACACAGACCACAAATTCAAGGAGCCTATGTATCAGCACATGTTCATGGCCTCGTCCTCCCGCCCCCAGGCACTGCAGCCAGAAAGCTGGGCATTCTCTTTAACTCAAGTTCTCCTTGGCGCCCTCTCCTTCCAGCCCGTCAGTCAGCAAGTCATGTCAGGGTTTCCTTCTACATGTGCCTTCCCGCTTCTTCACCCCTACAGCTACTGCAGAACCATGTTCCCCGTGTCCAGGAGCACCCTCTCCAACCTGTCCACTGGGTGCTGTCACCAGGTTGGAATTCTCTCTCCGTGTCTGTCTCTCTTTTCTAAAATATTTCAACCAAATCACTGCCCTGCTGAAACCCTTCCTGCTGGTGCTGATTCCCCTTTTCCTGCACACCCTCTTCCCCTTTCCTGTGATACTCACCCCTCTGCAGTCCCTCCCCGATCCTCCCGGCAATTTTTTATTCAACCTTCAACTCTGGGCCTAGGGGCCTCCCCTTACTGCCAGCCTCCATTCGGGGTAAACTCCTACTCAAGTCCTCGAGGGCTTTGATCTGGGAACTCAGCACTGCAGTCTGCTGACGGGTTGTCTCTTCCAAGACTGTGAAGCCTTTGGGTCACTGCATCCAATTCTGTGTCCCCAGTGCCTAGCACCAAGCAGCAGTGAGTGAATGAATGATAAAAGCTCGCTGTCTCACCAGGCAGCCCTTTTCCTGCCTGGGTTCTAGCAACGCTTCCTCTTACTGAGCTGGGTCTGCTGTGCTTGTCCTTTCCTTTAATTCATAAAGGTCGTGGCTCTGCCCTTGGAGCCTTACAGAGAGAATCTTTCCAGTCCACTTTCAGAGCCTTGTATTTTTCTTTTTTCTTTCCTTCTTGAGACAGGGTCTTGCTATGCAGTTCAGGCTGGCCTGGAGCTCACTTTGTACCCCAGGCTGGTCTCGAACTCGCAATGATATTCCTGCTTCAGCCTTCCAAGTGCTGGGATGACAGGAGTGTGCCACCACGCCCAGCGTTACTTTCAGAGCCTTGAAGACATCTCTCGTAGCTTCTCTGGGAATTCTATGACAGTCATTCTCAGTTCCAAAGGTTATAATTAGTTTTGAGGAGAATCACTAGTAAATTCAACCCATAAGTAAAATGACAAAGTTGGAAGCCAGGTATAGTGTTGCACACCTATAACCCCAGCTATTTAGGAGGATGAGACAGAAAAATTCTAAGTCTGAGGTCAGCCACAGCAATTAGATCCTGCCTCAAAATAAAATATAGAAAGGATATAGTTCAGGGTGGAGAGCCCCTGGGCTTGATCCTGAGTCCTGAACACACAAAAAAAGTAAAATTGGAGAAGAATTTGATTTTTCATATAAGATTATGTGATTTCAAGGTTAATTCCAATCCATTTCATGCTTGGCCACTGGGTTTAAGATTCTCTCTCTGTCTCTTTTTTTTTTTTTTTTTTTAAAGAAA
>PVLD010023055.1:0-28147 GCA_004027595.1 Dinomys branickii | reverse complement strand
CCCTTCTATGTTCTCTATAATTCTGTATTTCCTCAGTCGTTTTTGTATTAGCAGAAATGAAGATAACTTTATATTATACAGCACCCAGTGCAAATTCCCTACTATCTTATCTATAATTTGGTATTTCCTTTAATGTTTTTGTGTTAACTAATATGAAGATAACTATGTAATACAACATCCAGTTCTAATTCCCTACTATATTCTGTATAACTTTGTATTTTCTGTATTGTTTATGGCTTTCCTGGTTCATATGTCTCCATTCTTTTGTCTTTAAAATAAAATTAAAAAAAAAAAAAGAATGTTCAACAGGCAATTGCCATCATTAGACAGGAGATGAAAACAGGCAGGAAATGCAATCACAAGGACCTAGGCTCTGAGCTACAAATCTTCCTCCCCACTTGCAATGGCCCTGGGAGCAAGACCTCCTCACCTGTCTCCTAGCCCTGGGTACTAACCCTATCAAACTTGTAGGAAGGTCAGCATCCAAGGAGACTGCAACTAGGACAACCCAGACAAAGATCTACATCTAGCCTGTGACATGCCCTCTCCTCCCCTCCTCACAGCTGTCCCCATGCCACTACCTGGCAGCTTCAACGTGGCCTCTGCTCTCCTTATATACAGCCATACATGAGGACCGAGTGCAGAGTTCTCTTTTCTTTCTCACTGGGACCAAAGGGCAAACCTTGGTTCTTCCTCCACCTCACTGAGGACAGTCCAGTGCCCTGTGGCACCTGCCTTCTTTACTACTTGGAAAAACCTACCTCTGCCTACAGAGTGTGAGCTGGTCACCCAAGCCTGACTCACAAAATGGGCCCCAAAAGCAGGGAAACCTAACTACCCAGGAAGCAAAAACCTGCAAGTATATGGACAGGGAGATGTTGGGGACACATGCCACACTTGGATGCCTTCGGTGATGCCATAAGGCCATCCCAAAGACACTTGTACTGAAGCCCTGGAGCCGAATCAAGGGTCTGTAAGAAAACTTGGTGGCTGCCCAGGCAGCACTGCTCCTTCTCCATGGCATAGGCTCCAGTATCCAGAGCTGGGGTCCTGTCCTCCAGGGGCCTGCCTGTTCTCCTGAGATCACCTAGGAGCTCTAGACAGCAGAGGAAGCAAGGAAGAAAGGCAAGGTAGGCCTCACTCATCCATATATAAGCGTTGGAGGCACCAGTTCAGCTCAAACGGAGCTGACCAGCCTCACACTGAGAGGCATACAGGTATATGTGTCTGTAAGAGATAAACATTAGCAAGAATGCTGAGAGTATGAGGCAGGAGGATTCCAAGTTTGAGCCCACTCTGCATAACTCAGCAAACTTAGTGAGACCCTGTCCCCCCAAAAACAACAACAACAAAAAAACTAAAAAAAGGGCTGGGAATATACGTCAGTGTGAATGCTCTGGGTTCAGTCTCTAGTACCACAAAAATAAACCAAAAAAGCCATCAACAAGAATGAACCGGGGGGGCCAGGGATATAGCTCAGGGGCACAGTTCCTGCCTGGCACGAGGTCATGAGTTCAATTCCCAGCACCCAAAAGAGAGAATAAACTGGAGTGGGCACTGGAGGCACATCCTTGGTGTATACTTTTAAAGCTAAGAGTAGTCTCTATTCACTGCACTGCCCTACAGCAAGGCCAGGCAGCCCACTCTACTACTTCCTGAATTCTCACAGCTACTCCACACATGGTGTAGTCTTCATTTCACACAGGAAGAAACTAAGATTTACAGAGTCAAACCAGGCTTTCATAAGTCCCAAGTCTAATTCTCCACTAGGGAAAATGCCCATCATGGAAACCCCATCTGGAATTTTGTGAGTATTCTGCAGTTAAGAGAGCTAACGTCTAGTAAAATCCAGTGTGCACATGGGTAGGGGTAGCTGCTGGCATGTTGGCTGTGTGGACCTCTCAGCTGCCAAGTTTCAAAAGCCACATGCCCTTAAAATGAGACAGACACCTTGTAAAGAGATGACCACACACTTAGCAAGGACAAGCACTCATGGCAGAGGAATCGGAAACCACAGCACCAGAACTTATAGTCAGAGCACATCCTTACTTTGCAAAATGAAACATGGCCTCACAACCAACATAATTATATCCAGTGCACGGGGATGCTAGGGATTCTACCAGTTTGTAAGCCCTACTTCTCTTGCCAAAGCAGCTGATTTGAAGATGATACTCCCACCTACATGCCACCCCCCAGTGCTGTCTGTAAAATGCCTATCTTTCCAACCCTAAAATTCTCATCAAATCAGAGTGGGCACAGAAAAGGACTTCGGGGGTATGGTCACAGGAATTGCCATGACTGCCTCCGAAGACCTACCCAGTACCACCATATCTACACCCAAGAAGCAAGGACAGCAGCCCTACTTCCAAGGGCAAAAATACATGGGCAACCAACAGTTTTTTCCAGGCCTGGCTCAGCTGTAGATGGATCCTCTTCAATCTTACAGGCTTCCAATCACATAGTACTTGCTGTTTCCCTTCACCTCCTAAAGCATCCCTACACTAAAGCACCGGCTGTGTTCTGCTATAAACAACAAACTGTTTCCAATCCTGCCTCTGTGATACAACAAAATGGAATACAAAGAGCTGTAACCAAAACAAATCAAATATCAAGGCTTTACAAAGCACTTCCCCAGGGAGCTCAGGAAGGAGCATTATACCTGGCTTGACCCTAAGGAAAATATGAGAAAAATGACACAGGACAGCGGTTGAGCCGATGCTGAAATGCACAACATACATACAGTCCCACTGGAGGAAGTCCCGGGAGGAAGTGAAAATTCACTCAGGCTATCTAGAAAGAGAACTTCCAGGCAACAGTGGGCCCCAAGTTGACTCCTAAGATAAGTGGGCAAGGGTCTGGGGGTCACAGGGAATGGTGGGTAGTAGGTCCCAAGCTGGGTTCTGAGGATGCGCTTGGGCAGGGGGCTGTGGTATATCACAGGTTTAAATCAGTCAAGCAGAGCCCCTGATGTGCTTGTATCTGCTCCCACCCTCACCCCCACAACCTGTCTGTCAATATCTTTAGCAAACACCCTAGAAATCCCTGCTGTAACTGGTTGACCTGTTTGGGGGGGTTAGGGCAGTGCCACAGGGTCTGCATTTAGCATTCTCCCCTGCCTCAAACTCCGCAGATTACTGTAATGTTTCTTAGGAGCCTTTTCCCCTTAATTCTCCCCATCGAACTCCCATTCCAGTGTCTGAAAGTTCTTGAGCTCAATAAACACTAGTCAAGTGCCAGGCAAGATATTCTGCAGCAAGTCAGTAGTAAAATTTAGGAATATCTGTCAGGTATCCTTTTATTAATCTTAACTATGAAGTCATAGGGTTTAAAGATCTTTACATGTGAATCAACATCCTGTTTATCTTCCATCACGTAATTAATAGCCTCCCACTGTGAACACTCCTTCCCCTCCACCCTCCTCCTCAGATTCCTCACTCAGGATTTAATTATTGGGGAAGAATCTCTTGGGACATTCTTTCATCAGAAGCTATAGGGGTGAAAAGACAGAATTTTATAATTTTCTCATTCCTGAAGTGCAATACTCTAGTAATATGACTAATATGAATTAGCATTATTCTTTCTAGAAATGTATCTGTGACTCAAACTAGCCCTTATTTACTATCAACTATTTTATGAGACAGGGGCCTGTAAATGCTGCATTACTTTCATGTTCTGAATTTTGATTTTACAATTTGGAAATCAAATAAATGGTAACTTAAGTAAAAAACATATAAACATACATATTCTGTAGACTGATTCTCTTCACACGCAAGGACCTCTATTATAGGGAAGGCATAATTTTTAAAGTAGTCTTAAGAGACAGTAAAACAAAGAGATGAAGTTCAATTTAACTGTGCAATGGGCTCTGCATCCATTGTTCCAGGGTTAAGTATCAACAGCCCTTGCTTTGAAAGACACCAAAAGGCAGAAACAATTTAAAATCTGATTTAATATATAAAACAAGGACATCTGACTAAAAAGGGCAAGTGAATGATCACCAAGACCCATTGTTTAAAAAACAAAAGTCAAGCTGGGCGTGGTGACGCATGCCTATAAGCCCAGCACTCAGCAGGCTGAGGCAGGAGGATCATTGAGAGTTCAAGGCCAGCCTGGGCTACAAAGTGAGCTCAACACCAGCCTGAATGCATAGCAAGACCCTGTCTCAAAACAACAACAACAAAAAAAAAAACAAAACAAAAAAACAAAACAAAACAAAAAAAACCGCCCACGCTATAAAAGGAAAATCATAGTTGACAAAAATCTATTTCTATCCTGCAGATGACTGTCATTTTCTAGGAGGTCAATTCTCTAATAAGAGACTTGAGTGTCAAGGGAGCAATGGCAACAGCTGAGGGTAGGGCAAGGTCTGAGAGATGGACCTGCGTTGGCAACTCAAACCCTGATTTCCGCTCTGCTAAATGATTTTGTGGTAGAGTTCTCATTTTTTGATCATAAGGTCAAGCCACACACCAAGAAGTTTGCCTGTATCAGTCTTCTGGAAGTGAAAAGTATTTCTAATCTTTCTGGAGAGTTTCCTGAACAGCAAGTACCAGGCTGGCAAGGCACAAATTCAAGCGCAACCACAAAGGCACAGCTGAAAGACCCCCAAAGTTAGTATAAAGCTCCTGAATTGCCTGGGGGTAAAAAAAAAAAAAGTAAAATCTCCCTCAAACAGACATTTTTCTGAGTTTCAATCCTGTAAGGTCGCCAGGTACTTTTCCTTAGTTCACACCTCTTCTTGTAAAAGTAGTAATAATTTGTTGCCACCTGCACAATAGTATGACCAATTAATTTGATACAGTACAAGCAGCAAACTAACCTGGAAATTCCTACTCTTTTGCAAGCAGGATAATGGCCAAAGTAAGCTAGATAGAAAGCAGATTGGAAAAAGTTCCCTATCTGCCGCCCCCACCCCTAAGACAGTCCTCAATTTGAGCAACATTGTTTTTGAAAAAAAATCTTAGTATGGGACTGAACCTTCTAAGAGCTGCGGAGCTCGTGCATGTTGTTGATGAGAAAGACGAAGCGTCAACTCTCTAAATGCGAATCACTGGCAAAAGAACGCCACTGTGTCAACCCCTATGCCTACGTTAATTCAAATGTCTGAAGTGTGGAAAGAAATGTACGGGTTCTACGTTTCAGAGCCAGTAAGTACGCTGGATCGTATAAGAAATGTTCACACAGCCTAAGCGTAAGAACCCAAGAAGAAAAAGAAAGTACTAACGTCCCAGGCGTGGGGAACCTCCTCCTCCTCCACCGAACCAAGCGGGGAAGGCTTGGGAGACAGGCGCTCCTGGCGAAGCGACAGGCTCTCCCCGAGGCAGGTGGGCGCTGTGGCGCCAACCTCTCCTCGGGCCCAGGGCGCAGGCCGTGGAGCGCGGGGTTTGGAGCCCGCAGCCGGCCGCGGCCAGGACGACCTGGGGCCCCCGGCTGGCCTGCACGGCCCTCACCTTGTCCGAGTCGAGGTCGGGGTCGGCCTGGCACAAGCGGTACAGGAAGGACTTCGGGTCCCGGCACAGCGTCTGCCGGGTGGTGAGGAAGTAGGTGCCGCCGACGTTGAGCCGGACCCACTTGGACACACCACCGGGGCGCTGGGCGAGGGCGCCAAGCCCCGAGCTGCAGCGGCGGCAGAGGCCGCCCCCGAGCCCCGCCCCGAGACTGCCTGGGGCTGGTGGCAGCAGCTCGTAATGGTTATCCGCCATGATACCGGCAAGCCCCACCACAGCGCTCCTCTGCTGGAAGCGTCCGGTCTTTAATACTGTCCTCCGCGCCGTCCCGCCCACAAGTCCGCCCTAGTAAAGTGCCCGCCCCGGCGTCACGCGGGGGGTCGGAAGTTCCGGTCCGGAAAGGCGGCCGGCTGTGCCCCCTTCCGGCCGGAGGGAGCCACGGTTTCGCCCCCACCCAAGGAGGAGCCAAGCCCGCAAACACGTAACACACTACATGCTTTTATTACAAGATTACCGAGCATACGAGTGAAATTCATCATTCGGTAACTACATCTAAAGCACAGATATTTGAAAAAGAGAATAAACAGATTCATTAAATTATGATTAAACCATGACCAAATAGAAAATTTATATAATAAAGCCAGAAAAAAAGTTGTAAAATATAGTTTACAATAATTATTCACATTCAAGGCTGTACATCAATACATACAACAGCGTGGCCCCGAACATGAATTCAATCCAAATAATTCATATATTAGAATTTAAATAACACAGACTGAACTAGAGGCCAACAAATAGCCAGCAAATAACCTTATATAAGAATAAAAATACAAAAGTGTATATCCTAGTATCATTGCATTATTTGTTTTCATAAGTTTTATTTTTAATTTTTGCTTTGCCTGTACAGCTACAGACCAGGTAGAGAATATTACACTTGTTCTGACTGCCACCAACCTGAAGAACAGCAACACACTATTGATTCATCCTATTTTATGTGGTTACAGAACAGCTGCAGCAGTTCTAAATACTGTAATATTTAATTTGTCAACGTCCAAACTATGGTCAAAATAGGGGCTTTCACCTATGCAGTAACCCACCTGTAGTCATTCGGCCAGACAGATTAAAGCGGGCTACGAGAGTGAAAGGTTTGCCTTTTGTAAAAAGTTCTCTGTACAGTTTGGTGTTTCTTCATATTGAAAAAACGACTTACAGGGAAAATTCAGGTATTCTCATGGCTCATTCATTTGCCCACCAGGACCACTTTAGCAATGATAAAACTGTTCTTTGCTGGAAACAGCTTTCTCCCCACACCAATTCTTCACAGGCAGACTGATTTACAACCATGCAGTCTTAGGCCAGTAGCCAGCAGCCCTCAGAGGCTCTGGAAGTGGTTCCAGCCCTGATTTAAGGGCACTTGCCATATGTTCTGCCTAAGAACAAGCCAAGCTTACTTGAGTCACTATCAGTTCATGGTAAGCTTGCAATGAATCAAAATGGAAAAGTGACATCTTCTCAAATATAGTACCTTTACCATACTCTGATGACAGCTGCAGCCACTCAACTTAGGAATGATCACCCTGGGTCTGTGGACCAGCCAAGGGTCCAGAGAAGGGGTACCAGAAGAGAACAGGCAGCCCAATTCTACACAATTCAGCCATAAGCTCTGGCACTGGACTCAAGCAGCACTGAGTATGGCATTCATAAAATCCCTCTTATCTATTTTCCCCTCAGAATCAATGGACCCCAACCAAGCTGGAGATAACAGAATTAATCAAATTTGGGTGATCTGGACTTAAAGACCACTAGCTACCCTGAAGCATTGTGGTTAGGAAGGAGGGAGAAAGCCCTACATCCATGCCAGCTGGGTCACCCACACTCTACAAGAAAGGTCTGGTCACTCTGCTGTCCTGAACCACAAAGACCCTCTGATAGTGGAAGGGGATAAACATAAATACACTTTTGTAAAACCCAATCATTTACATGGTTTCTTTTTCAATGAGAGCCTTTGCTCTGCTACCAATCCCAAATGGCCCAATGTACTTTCTAAATCTATAAACTTAATTACAAATCACCCACTAAGCATGTGGCAAGGTCAGTTCAACACTTATCTCTGCTGACTGTGCAGAAGCATTCAGTACCATTGTAGACACAAAGTACAAGATTCTGAAACATCACCAAGCACTTGGGCGCCCTAGCAGCAGGGATGGAAGAGAACTAACATGCACTCATGATAAGAATCTTGCAATGAATACAGGGAAACTGGCTCCTGTAAAAAATCTGTCAAAAATGGATCTGCAGTAATGACACCATTGCGGCATAAAGAAAAAAAAAAAAGACTGGTCATATTCAAGCATTCTTTGTAACACGCAGCTTAGCAGAAACTGATTTGTTCAGCATCTGTAGGACACCAAGAAGTAGGTTCTATTACTCAAACTTGGAGCATCCATCAGACTAAGAGGGAAGAGTATCTGTGAAATGGACAGTCTTTCACCCAAAAATGCCACTTTCAGGCATTTAAGTGGGATTATGGATATTAATCACAGCACTGCTTACGGAGTGAAAAACCAGAAACCATCTAAATGTTTTACAACAGGAAATGGTCAGATAAATTATGATAAAATTTACAAGCATCAGAGTCTACAATCATTAAAAACATGCTTTTGAAGAACTGCTCATGACATGGGGAAATACTTAGGATGAACTAACAAATTAAAAAGCTTGATGCAAAATGGTATATATGTTCCCAGTTTAGTTACGAAAGCAAATGTTGGGGTAGAGGGGTGTGATGGGATCTGGACCAAAATGCCCCTACTGTCCCTGGGTAGTAAGCCTACAATTGATTTCTTTTTCAGAAAACCAATGTTACTTTTAAGAAGGTACAAAAATCACTGGAAACCCCTTAACTGGCACTGCGAGGGCCTACGCCATGTGGCTGTCTACACAATCCCTTTAGGCATGGACCGCAACTACCACAGGGTGACTCGAGAGAGCTGGAGTAAGTGAAATTCCTGTCAGCTTTGGCCTGACATGAGGCATCTTTCCCACATCAAACATTTTACAGGTTCAGAATGAATAACCACTCTCTGGGATGAAGAGTCTCAGAGCTCCATACGGGGTTGCCCACTGCTCTTGGTGGGGTCATAGAAAAGGGGTGGAAACAACTCATCTGAACTTAGCATTATGTCCTCAGGGAACGGCATGGCACAGTGAGCTCTCCAAGCTGTTGATGACCACATCTCCTGCCTCTCTATGTCAGGAAAGATCACACAAGGTGTCGTCACGGCACTTGTGTTTATCCTTGCCCTTTCTTAGTAAGACACATGACTCCCAGAGCTATTAAGTAAGAGAACACTATTTTCTCACCTTGGACACATTCCCACTTTGACAGATTTCCGGCTGTGTATGCTACGCACCTAGACTATCATCCACATCCCTGTCCCAGAACCTGAGGTACCTGCACACTGGGTGACGGTTCTAAGAATGGCTGGGAAAAAATAAACTTGATGTAAGTCTGGGCAAGAAAAGAATCCTGCATGGGCCTTAAACAAAAAGCAAGGAAGGGCTGGGGATGTAGCTCAGTGGCACAGTACCTGCCTGACAAGTGTGGCGTCCTGAGTTCAATTCCCAGTACCAAAAAAAGCAAAGGGGGACTATGAGTGAAAACAAAGCTGACCCAAGGACTTCGCTAACAGCACAGGCAGGGACAGTTATCATCTCAGCCTCTGGCTCTGAGCCTTCATATGTGGCTCCGGAGGTTAGGGAAGTGCTTGGTGGTGAAGCCCCAGAGGTAGTGGCACTCTCCAAAGGGAAGAGGCAACAGAAGACACACCTCACTTGCCTACGGCCAGCCTGGTGCTCTTACCAAGTAAAATCTCAGTCTCCTTGTTCCCTGGTAGACAGGTGCCCTCAGGCACTGCTTTCCCTGCATCTGTGTGTGGAGGAGAGTCACGGAGCTGCCCCTGTACACATAGACATGGGGCATTTTGAGGAGGGCAAAACAGCAACAAAGGGAGCGAGCCTTTCCAAGAAAGAAATGGCCAGGTGAGGCTCACCTACCATGGGCAAACCTCTCCACAACCTAGGAGGAGGGGCCTGCCACAGGGCCATGAGCCAGGCCTGGTTCCAGCTCCCTGGATGCCCCAGGGTAAGTGGGGCCTTAACACATGCTAGCTTGCATAAAACTCTCACAGAAATGGCTGGCAAAGCCCAGGGAGCAGTCTCTGCTTCCACCCCGTGTCTGTGCCCCAGCACCCAACAGCAGACCCACATCTGTATCACTCCCCAGCCACTTTTATCATTAAAATAGTTTGGGAAAGAAACGCCTGGAACACTGGGTGACAAATGGTCACTGGAGACAGGAGGTGGAGTGATCTTTTCTGTGTGAGCCTTTTGCTGGTGCCTTTATGAAAATCTACAGAAATGTCAAGTCGTTCCTGCCTTGGGGACATGGAATCAGAGGCATATCTGTGCATAGACTGCAAAGACATATACCTGCTCCTCTTCATGAGGGACTAAGAGCCTTTCCAGGGACAACCTAGGCAGGAAGAGGCACAACTGGACCACTCTAGAGCACTCTTCCTGAGAATAATAAAGTGAAGCAAAGGACTGACACCTCCTAGGTTGTATTATAGAGTGGAGCACTGTCACTAAAGCATCAAACGAAAGTGGCCCTAAAACTGGCAGAAGATGCCAGAATGGGCAGGCTCAGATTTAATGGGTTGTTCTTGAGTCCTAGGCAATAGTGAGCAATACTTTTTTTCAAGCAAAGTCCACTATATGGGACCAGGTGACTCGCCAATGTGAGAAGGTATTTAGTTCAACACAGAAGCAGAAACTGAGCTAACTTTGAGAAGGGTTCAGCCACAATAAAAACAAGGGGCATGTGAGGCTAGACAGGAGACTAAAGCACCCCAGGGCTGTGGACACCAAGATTCTCTCTCAGCACACATTTCACTGGGCAGGCAGCTACACATTTAAACCTTTTCAGAGACTTTCAGGAAGACCCGATGCCTCATTCCTCCACATGGAGCCATCAGTCCAGGATACTCTGGTTGGTTCCTCTGGCCTCATTCCCATACAAGGGAGGCCTCTGTGTTCTTAGGAAAAGACCCAGATAGGTGCTAACTAGGCTCCTGCAAGTGAGAGTGTCCCTCCTGTCAGTTTGGCTTGGTATCCAGTCCCACTGATGGACACTGCTAAGAGGTGGGACCTGGGAGTTGAGCCCTGTGAAGATATTTTCCAACTGTGGCAGCCTGCTTCACATGCCACCTCCGCAGCCTGCCTACTCTTCACCTCAGCAGCTTGCCTGCCAGACAGCAAGGATCACAGATATCCTGCCATTACAGCCAATCCAGGAGGCACAGGGAGGCATACAGTAGGGATGCAGGGAAGGAAGGCAGCACATGCACAAAGCTAAGAAGCTTATGCCCAGAGAGCTGGCAGCTGACCCAGGAGAGGTGCATAGAGACTCCTGGGGCAGGGGCAATGATGACAGGGGATGATGACACACTGGGGCTCTTGGCCAAAGCAGTGGCAGAAGATGGCAGGTAGGGAGGGGTGGAGGCAGGTGCATGGTTCCAACAGATGTTAGGAGAAGTTGTTGACACCAAGTCTGGCCATTGGTCTGGTTGGGAGCTGGGTTGCTGTGCATGGGGCTGGGTCTCCCTGACTACAAGAGCACATGGGAGCCTCCACAGAGCACAGAGAACAAGCAAAGTGACCCTGAATTCCTGTTTGTTATTGGTTTTGTTCTTTGTGTGATTGGGTATTGTTTTATCTTCTTTTGTTTTAAATAAAAAAGCTGCAAGGTTTCTGCCGTCTGTGTTCTCCTTGAGATGGCTGGCAGGTGGTCTGGAAGCGTCCTGGGTGGCGGCCGAGCCGCGCTGGGGCAGGTGTCCAGGCAGCAAAGGGCAGCCCGGCCGCAGGCTGTGTCACTGCACAGCAGCGTCTGGGTGGCTCTGGTATTGCTGCCTCCAAACCTCCTGGATCTTTCTGCACCACTTGTGAGCATTCCCACTTGGATCCATCAGGTAATACGTCCTGTTAGGCTGTAAAAATAAAGAGTATCTACAGTTCTGGGAGTCCCAGCCACTTGCACCATGCCTCCCCATCCTGCTGCTGGTACTGCTAGCCCCTGAAGTCTGCAAGCACAGTGGTCTTTCTTCATTCCACATGTGCAGGAGCTAAATAATGGGCAAGGGACCCAGCCCAAACTAAAACAACAAGTGCAGGGTATCTTTCCAGCCCAACTTAGAGCCATTCTCTGGACAGGAAAAATTGCCCTGGTCCCAGCCGCCCCTTGGCCAAAGCAAGACATGCTTCCACCAGCGGCATCAATATCTCCCATGACACTGCCAGCAAGAGTCCATAGGGATAGACTCACCGTGTGGACAAAGAAAGTTTTAAAATTCTTGGCTTCTGGTCGGAGTTCTTGTGACCACGGAATTTCACCTTTCAGGACTTTGTTGACAGGATCAACATAATATAAATGTGGCCCTTCTGTGAGCAACAACTGTCGTCTTCGTGCAAACAAACCCTGGTATTAAAAAAAAACAACTCTTGTTATTACAGCTCAAGAGTGCTGACCATAGTAGTCGCCACTGCCTCAAAGGGACTGGCCTGCAAAACCCCTCAGTGCACAGGAACATTACCAGCCCTTACCCACTCACCTGTGACACCCACTCCTGCCTAGGCCCAACTTCTAGGGTCAGAGATATATGACCACAGGGCCCTGCTGCTGACAGCCAGTCCACTGTCCCTGGGCACTCAGTTCCTCCAAGGCAAAGAGCCCTGTGCACCACAAACCAGGCCACAGCCTACTGGTGTGGACACACTCATTCATGGAGGCTACATAGCCAAGAATGGCAATTGGAAGCCCATGCTCAGTAGAAGCCCATGATAGCACAATGTCTGGTTATTTTCTGACACAATCTGTTTAATCCATAAACCATAATGCACAAGAACCTGTAAGTGTCTGGTCTATTTTTACAGTGCTAGGAATCTAACCCATGTATACTCTACCACTGTATACTCTTAGCCTTTTATATTTATTTTGAGACTGTCTTGTGAAATTCTCCAGGCTGAGGTCAAACATGTGATCCTCCTACCTCAGTCTCCTCAGTAGCTGGGGTTACAAGTGTGTGCCACTGCAACTGGCCCTTCTAATGAAACATATGACTATGCTGGGGTATCAGATATAGCATCAACATGGCAGAAGCCTTGAAACAGTGAGCCTGACTGCATGCGGCAACAGGAAGCCAGGTTTCAGAGCAAGAACATGAGGCTGGCTCTTCCACCTGCCTCTTTCTGCCTCCCAGTGGGGCTCTGACTGCTTTCCTGAAGACCTAGGTCTTCCTGGGCCAAAAAACGTGGAAATAATCTCTGAAGAGTACACTAGGATGAAAGTGCTACATCCAACACACTGCAGCAGCAGTAAGGAAGGAGAGGTGGCGAAGTTAGAGGTGGGAGGAAGAAAGAGACTGATGAGGATGAAGAATAGCAAGGATCCAACTCACCTTTCGCTTATCCACTGGACCCATTTTTAGTATTAAATTATTTTCTACAAACTGGTGCCTATTAAAAAAATAGAAAAGAAGAATGAGACATTCATAGAAATTCTTTGGACTCCTCCTTCCTCACGAATTCCTCAGGGCCTCTGTGGACTCAGCATGAATCAAACTCCCATTAGGGTCAGGAGATAAGTCCAAATGCAGCGTAAGTCCACATGCAGTGGCACACACCTATATTGAACACTCCTTCAGTATTTGGACCAGAATCTTCATCCCCTGTGGTCACCTCTCAGACTAGGGCACTTACATGTCAGAGGAAAGGTGGCAGACACAAGTGCCACAGTACCAAGAGGTAACACACATGTCACTGTCACCTCAAAAAAGCTGTGCTGAATGCATGAAGCCCTGGGTTCAGTGATGAGGCCTAGTAACTCTCCCCCCAGACACACACCATAAATGAAACAGAACTGTGCTGAGTGGTGACAAATCCTCGGGAAAGGCACATGCTGTTAGGAATAAACTTCAGGATAAGATTGTCTTCTTTAAGTTACTTTCCCAGGCCAGGCCCCCCCTGGTTCAGTGCCCAAAATCCAGAATACTTTAGAGCCATAAATTCCTGAAAGACTTAAGTTGGATTTAGCTCAAGAATATCTTTTTTGCTGGGTTCTGTGGCACACATCTCTAATCCCAGTTACTCAGAAGGTTAAAGCAGATTGCAAGTTCAGGGTCTGCCTGGGCAACTTAGCAAGACCCTGTCTCAAAATGAAAATATAAAAAGATGCCAGGCATGGTGGTGTATGCCTATAATCTCAGCACTCTGGAGGCTGAGGCAGGAAAACTGCTGCGAGTTCAAGGCCAGCCTCAACTGCATAGTGAGACACTATCTATATACACATAAAGTCTGCCCCCCAAAATATACACACTTCAGGAAAAGGATGTTTTTCAGTGGATGGTGTTATGCTCATATGGGGGACCCAGGAGTATGTCATTATTGCAGAAAACCCAGTACCCTATTTGTTTGTTTGTTTGTTGAGACTGGTTCTCTGTATGTAGCTCAGACTTCCCTTAAACTCATGATCTTCCCTCCTGCCTCAGCCTCTTCAGTGCTGGGATTACAGGCATACAACACTATACCTAGTAACAAAACATTTTTACTCAAACACAACAAGAATCCAGAAGACAAAGTTTCAAATACATGCTTTACTTTAATACATCATGGGAGTATAAATATCACTTTACCTCCTAATGTCTACAGGTTATCTGATTTGGTTAACCCAGGGCTTCCTCACTAAGTTACATTCCTCAGCCTTCTCCTTGCCCTTAATTTTTTATTTTGGAACAGGGTCCTGTTAAAATACTAACCTGCCCCAGCTGGGCTTCAACTTTCAATTCTCGTACCTTACCCCGCTAAGTGCTGGGACCACAGGCATGGGTCATTATGCCTGTTCTTTTTCTTTCTTTTTTTTTTTTTTTTGGTGCTATGGATTAAACCCAGTGCCTTCTACATGTGAAACAACTGCTCTATTACACTGAAATTCCTCATCTGAGGTTCTACTACAGAAATGTTATACTTTTATTTGCAAAGGGCTTAGGACAACCATGAAAACATACCTGAACACCTCTACAAATGGCTCAGAGCACTTTTAAGAAGGCTAAACTGATGGAACCAGGTTCTCTCACCAAGCTCCATTGGCTCCACAGACTGACCTAGCCTAACTTATTCTGACCTGACCAGTCCAACAGATGAGACCAGTGGAGCTTGTCAAGGAGGCTGTTCCACCAAGGGCCTGGCTTCAAGTCACAAACCAATGTAGTGCATATGGGCTTTAAAAACAACTGAGATTCTAAACAAGAATAGGGCTTTGGCCTTTATGCGGGAAACTGTAATATGCCTACTCTCAGAAGTATTTATTACCTCGGTGTGGTGGTGCATACCTGTAATCCCAGCACTAGGGAGGTTGAGGCAGGAGGATTGCTGCAAGTTCGTGGCTAGCCTGGGTTACAAAGTGAGTTTAAGGCCAGCCTGAACTGCAGAGCTAGACCCTGTCTCTACAAAAAAAAAAAAAAAAAAAAGCATTTATCAACCAACTAACACACACAGGACTTGAATCAAAAGAGCCAGGTATTTTTGAAAAGGAGATGTAGTGAGGAGAACCCACTACACTACAGAAAGAACAAAGCACAGAGACGTGTGTAATGTCAATGAGACTCACAGACCCTGTGGCACTTCAGCATCAAGAATCACCGGTGAGTAACAGGAAGATTTATTAGCTAAACTATTGGGGGAACCGTAGACATGGGAGACGAAGGACAGCAGCCATGCCTCTGGCACCCTGAGCAGGGAGGCCTGACAAAGGTAATGAGGGGGAGGCCTCACAGTACCATTGCATCCTCTTGCAACACCAGAGAGGAAGTTTAAAATCTTAAACCACACAAGAGAAGCACAAGATAAAGATGTGGGGAATTCCTCAAGCAATGTGATGCCTTCTTCCAGAATGAAAGCAAAAGGAGTCACTAAACACTGAGAAAACCCACATGGAAAACACAATGAGAGGCCTATCTCAAACAAAGAAAGCCAAAACCAAACCTGAATCAGAGACAGACCTTTTTAATCTCTTTTGCAATGCTAAGGATTGAACCGAAGGCTTCATACATGCTATAACCCAGCCCTGTCTGTTTTGAGTTGCAGTTGTCCAGGATGGCCTTAAATTTGTGATCCTCCTGTTTCTGCCTCACAAGTAGCTAGAACTGCAGGCAGTCACCACAATTCCTGGCAGAAACACACCTAAATATTCAGTGTACAGACAGTCTCACTTTCTCACACAGCATTTGGCTCCCTCAGATCAGAACATCTCACCAGCAACATCTCTCATCACTGTCAAACAGGGATGCAGGGGCTGAGGGCACATGACTTAGGCTCCTCATAAAGGAACACTTCCGTCAGGTTCCAAAGCAGCATTTTCTTCTCCTATCCTATTGTACCCCACACAGATTGCAAGAGGACCATCTTCAAGGATGCAAGCCAGACACCCTCAGCACAAGTTTGGCAGTCTTAGGGAGAGCATAAGACTCTGTCTCCAAAAATCTTTAAAACAAAACAAAAAAACTATTTTCCAAGACAAAAATAATGAGAAGATTGGTGCCACCATACATTTTACAAATTTCATGTTTAGCCTGGAGGATAGGGTTGCACTCTTAGGTCAGCCTGGGCCTCACCCTGCTGTTGATCTGTCATTTAGGCTGAAGTATACAAAAGCCCAGCTTTACTCACATGAACCATTGGAAAAGGAGGCTTATTTTAACAATCTTTTCAGATAAATTTGGAAACTATTGCTTGATATTATACCAAAACTCAAAAGATGGTAATTTTTTTTTTTTAATTTTGTAGTACTAAGAATTGAACCCAGAGCCTTCACATAGAGCTACATTGCCACCTTGTCATTACTTTTTAAAAATTTTTTGTTTTGGGGGATAGGGTCTCACTAAACTATTAAAATTACCTAAACTGGGCTTGAACTTGTGATTCTCCTGCTTCAGCTTTCTATACTGCTGAGATGGCTTCTTCCCACCATGCCCAGCAACAAGCAACATTTTTTTTTTTCAGTTTTTAAAAACAGCTTTACTGTGCTTTGATTTAAACTATTAAATTTACTCATTTCAAGAGTGTAAGTCAATGATTTCTCATCAAATTTATAGAGTTGTACAACCAGCCTATAATCTAATATTAGAACAATTCCATCAACCACAAAAGAAACCTCATTCCCATTTGTAATCAGTGCTGTTCCCACATGCAGCCCTAGGCAACCATGAAATCTACTTTCTATTTCTATACATTTGCCTTTTAATTTTTTCTATGTGTATGTATGGTATGTATTTTATTTAAGAACCAAAAACTGAAAGAAGGAAAAAAAAAAAAAAGAACCAAAAACTGGGGGGAGGCACCAAGGTGGCAGAGTGATAAGCAGCAGAGAAAGAGCCTCTCTGAGTGTTGCCATCCAGGCACTGGAATATAGCAAAGTGAGGCAGACAAGGAGGAAGGAAGGAAGTGGGTCCCTGAACCCAGGAGGGATCTGAAGCATGAACTGAAGTCCATGGAGAGACTGAAGAGAGAAACTTCAATGAAGAAGGAGGTAGTCAGTGGCACTCTCTCCCTGAAACAGGACTGACTGAGAGGAGTGATTCAAAACTTCAGACACACAACTTCAGACACACAGTGACGACTGGCGACACTAGAGGCCTCCACAGAGATGCAGTAGTAGAGAGGAGCAACAGATGTTAAAGACTACACAAGTTGGTGCTCAGGGCTCTGTGTTGAGGGCTCAGTCATCCCATGTAGGAGAGACTGATTGGCTGGGAGTGATCTTGGAGAGGGCTTGACTGAGGTCAGAACTCAGAGGAGCTGCTGACTCCATCTAGCTCCTCCTAGCTGGGCTCAGGCCCAAGGAAGGTGCACTGACTGCTGCAGGTTGAATGAGTCTGTTCTTGGCCAGGAGGTGCAGGCTCGCTGAGATTATCCATTACTCTACCAAAAAACTACTGCTTAAAAAAAAAAAAAAAGTGACGTGCTGGTTTGTTGGGATAAATTACGCAGAGTGGGATTCTATCTCCACATATTGTCTACCAGTGACAGTAGAGACAAACCTGGAAGTGGACTTTTTTTTCTTTCTCTCTCTTGTTTGTTGCTATTGTGGTTTTAGTTTTTGTTTTAGATTTTTTCTCTTTCACTGTTTGATATTGTTTTTATGTGAGTGTCAATGTGGTTTCCAGCCTCTTAGGGGTTGTTGCTCTGCTCTGTTCTTTTTATCTCTTCTTTCTCTCTTCCCCCTCCAGTCTTCTGTACCAGTTCCCCAAAGTTAGCATGATCCCCCTTTGTCCTCCATTCTTTTTTTTTTTTTTTTTTTTGGCGGTACTGGGGATTGAACTCAGGACCCTGCACTTGCTAGGCAGGAACTTATTCCACTGAGCTATATCCCCAGCTCCTGTCCTCCATTCTTACTTCTAACTTCTTCCTCTTCTACCTCTCTATTTTTTCCCTGACCCCTTTTACATTTTAACCTGAGGGGAAAATTGACATATTAAGGACTTATACACTGCATATAATTTTCTTGTCTATTTAGATGTTGTTATATAACCATAAATCTAGTTCATACAGTTAAAGGTGGCAAATTAACAGATAGCTAAGTTTGTCATTTTCTAGGCTGTGACTGATGTTACTGTTTTTTTTTTTTGTTTTTGTTTTTGGTACCAGGAATTGAACTCAGGACGTTGTACTTGCCAGGCAAGTTGAGTTACATCTCCACCACAGATGCTACTAATATTGCTGATACCACTTTAGCCAAAAGTGACATAATTGTTCTAAACAGCTATTCTTCCTGGTATTCCAAGATTGAAATTAACTAAGGGTCACAGAAAATACTGTGGTAGGGGCTGGGGAAATAGCTCAGTGGTACAAGTGCCTGCCTGGTAAGCACAAGGTCCTGAGTTCGATCCCCGGTACCGCAAAAAAAAAAAAAAAAAAAAAAGAAAAAAAGAAAATACTGTGGTACAGTGCCAAAGACTCACGGACTGGGTCAAACAGGCAGCAACTTATCCTCAACAAATTGAAGACAAGGATCTCGCAACAGATTGAAAACCCAAAAACCAGCTACATCTGAAAGACATCTTGGAGAAGTAGTCATTTCCTAAGGGTTCTAGCATCTGGGCCTGGTGGCGCACGCCTATAATCCCAGCACTTGAGAGATTGAGACAGGAGGATTGTTGCAAGATCGAGGGCAGCCTGGGCTACAAAGTGAGCTCGATGCCAGCTTGAACTACATAGTGAGACCCTGTCTCAAAAAGACAAAAATAAATACATAAACAAATAAATAAATACTAGCAATAAAGCAACCCATCACAGACAATTTACAAACATCACTCCAGGAATTAAACTAAAAAAAGAAAAAATGAGAAGACACTTAAACAAGACACAACCTCAGACATCCAGTTCATCAAAGGCAACCCAGGGGGCAATGAGGTAGGACAATCCAAAAGCCACCCACCTGGCCTCTCTGAAGTTGTTACAACAAAGCAATTGAATGAGGCTCTAGAAAAAAATCAAATCAGAAATAATTTCTCAGATAACTAGAGACATGATGTTCACAATGAAAACCATACTTAGTGACTTTAGAGCAGATATAGACAAAAAATAGAGGACCTTAAAATTATGGAAGCCATGAATGCTCAGCATAGGAAAGAAATGGAATCCATAAGGCAGATTCAAGGAGATATCCAGGAGAACAAAAATTCCATTGAAAGTGTCTGTAGCAGATTAAGCCAATATGAGGACAGTATCTCAGATATAGAACACAGGCTTACAGTTAGCGATCATGAAAAGAAAGATTTCTTAAAATAGCAAGAGACCATGAGAAATCAATCCAGCAGCTGGTAGATGAGGCAAAGAATAACTTAAGATTGACTAGAGCAGAGGAAAATGCAGGAGATAGCACAAATGATATAAAATTGTTCATACATGTCATGGCAGAAAACTTGCCTGGTAGAGAAAAAGAATTGGACAGACAGAAAAGTGAAGCGTATAGAACTCCAATTACCCCGATAAAAAAAAAATTCTACAGCCAGGCATATCATAGTCAAGATTCCAGAAATTCAACATAAGAATAGAATCTTAAAAGCTGTTAGGGAAAAGAAACAAATCATCTTTAAAGGAAAGCCTATCAGAATCACAGCTGACTTGTCAAGGAAAGCCTGAAGTATTTCAAGTTGTAAAAGAAAACAACCTTCAGTCCAGTTTGATGTACCTCACAAAACCATCTTTCAAAACTGATGCAGAAATAAGGTACTTCAATCACAAAGAACATCTGAGGAAATTTATGACTACCAAACCAGCACTCCAAAATGTTTTGAACAACATTCTAGGAAAAGATAGCAAGGACTACAACTCCATGAACCCCAACAGAAGGAATCCACTAGGCAAGGCAAACAGACAGGGGGAAAAGGGGGATGGACAACAATAGGAAAATAACATGACAAAAATAAGTCAATACAGAACAGTTATGTTAATCAATGTTAATGGTCTCAATTCACCAGTCAAAACACACAAACTGACAGAATGGATCAATAAGCAAGATCCAACAATATGCTGCATACAAGAAACACATTTAATTCAAAAAGAAATTCACAGACTGAAAATGAAAGCATGGAAAACAATACTCCATGCAACAGGAACCCAGAAAAAAGCAGGGGTAACTATTCTATTTGCAGACAAAGTGAATTTTAAGCCAAGACTGATTAAGAGAGATAAAGAAGGTCACTATATCCTTATAAAGGGAACAATCTAAGAGGAGGAGATAACAATCATAAATATAGAAAACTGGGTCTCGGCGTAGAGGACTCGGGCGTGTGGGGCCTGTTCTGCGCGGGAGCCTAGTGCCCGCGCCTTCCCGCCCTCTGGCCGCTGCGCAACAGGAATGGCTACCCCGCCCAAGAGAGTCTGCCCGTCCCCCGCACCCGGCTCCGAGGGCGCCCGCGTCAAGAAAGTCTCCATCGAGGGAAACATCGCTGCAGGGAAGTCAACATTTGTGAATATCCTTAAACAAGTCTGCGAGGACTGGGAGGTGGTTCCTGAACCTGCTGCCAGATAGTGCAATGTTCAGAGCACTCAAGATGAATTTGAGGTACATTTTTGCATCTAATTTGTATGAATCTGATGCATGAATGAGACGGAGTGGACAATATATCAAGACTGGCATGACTGGATGAATAACCAGTTTGGCCAAAGTCTTGAATTGGATGGAATCATTTATCTTCGAGCTGCTCCAGAGAAATGCTTGAGTCGGATACATTTACGAGGACAAACTGAAGAGCAAGGCATCCCTCTTGAGTATTTAGAGAAGCTGCACTATAAGCATGAAAGCTGGCTTCTGCATAGGACGCTGAAAACCAACTTTGAGTATCTACAAGAGGTGCCTATCTTAACATTAGATGTTAATGCAGACTTTAAAGACATGCATGAAAGTCTGATTGAAAAGGTCAAAGAATTTTTGAGTACTTTGTGATCTTTCAGAAGACTACCGGCAGCCAAATGTTCCAGAAACGTGTGCTTTGTGTATCAGCTCAGTATTCATAGCGGGCCTTTAGAAGGCTCAAGGTTTCAACCATTTGTGTTCCAAGAAAAGGAAATTTTTATGAATCCTACATAAAACTCTTTTACTTCCTCCCTTCCTTTCACTTAGAAAGTCAGACACTTAACTTCTCGCAATAGGAGGTAAATGGTCTAGAGTCAGTATAGTGGCTAAATGATGTTATGAAAGACCCGGCCTCCTGTCTTTTTCCTGTATTATTTTCTTATGGTGCTTCTCACCTCCCTGGAGGCCAGTTTCTTAACTGGAAATTTTAAATTAGTATACCTAGTAAAGGTTGAAAAATAGAATTTAACGAATTCTAGGATAAGGATTTCAAATTTTTTTCTTTTTCTTTTTGGAGGTGTTAGGGATCAAACCTAGGACCTTTTTCATGGTAGATAAGCACTATACCACTTTGTTAGACTTCTGGGCCCTGTGGTTTCAAGTGTTTTTTATCATGTGCCTCCCATTCCTCTAATTCATGTCAAAGATAAGACCAGGTTTAGTATTTAATGACTTCATTGACATTGATGTATCTATAACGTATTTTGAAGGAGGTTAGGCTTTGTTCCCAGTATGGTAATAGCATAACCTATTTTATAAATCATTTAATCTTTACTTATTTTTTCACCTGCAGCATGGGTGGTATTTTTCATTCTTCTACATGAGATTTTTGGAGGATTAAGGAGGAAGCTTTTGTATACTTAAAAGGTAGTTGAAAAGTTATTACATGAATATATTTAATCTGCATGAAACTTAAAATAGCTACCTGCTTTTCCCTTCTCAGACTATTTTGGAGGGGAGTGTTCCTATTACAGTTAAAAGATTTTTCTAAACTATGAATTCCCTTAAGTTGCTTGAGGAGGAAGTATAGTTATCCCTAAAATTCTTCCCATTTTTATGGGGTATGTAAGTGGACTGAGTGGTGTTTTTCCATTTTATTTCCTATTCGTGCACTCCGAATGAACTGGCTGTCTTCATACTTGGTGAGAAGTCAGAGGAGAACCTGAAGCCAAGTGGGTGTCTTGGCAGCTCAGTCTGTGTGCTCCCACATTTCCTGCTCACTCTGTCCTCCCTGTAGTCTGGGTTGATTGGGCAGCCCGCTAGTTTAAAATTAAAATAAAAGACACTTTTCTACTTTGAAAAAAAAAATCATAAATATATATGCAACATATACCAGTGCACCCAACTATATAAGAAAAATATTAATGGACATGGAAAATCAAATAAATACTAACACAATTGTTTTGGGGAATCTCAATACTCCACTGTCACAAAAAGATCAACTAGTCCAAGAATCAACAATGAAATATTAAAACTGAACCAAACTTTTGAACAAATGGACTTGTGCAATGAAATTGGAAATTAATGGCAAAAGAAACCACAAGAACTACATAAACACATGGAAATTAAAAAGCACCCTCTTGAACAACCAGTGGGTCACAGATGATATTAAAGAAGAAATTAGATAGTTTCTACAATTAAATGATGACAATACAACATACCAAAACTTTTATGACACAATGGAAGTAGTCCTAAGAAGAAAATTTATAGCAATGAATACATCAGGAAAACAGAGCAAGAGCAAATAAACAACTTAACGGTGAACTTCAAACTTCTAGAAAAAGAAGAGCAGTCTCAGCCAAATGCTTGGAGGAGGAAATTTAAAAGATCAGAACAGAAATAAATGCATTGGAAACTAAATACAAAGAATCAATGTGTTGAAGAGTTCGTTCTTTGAAAGATTAAATAAGATTGACAAACCATTATCAAATCTTATGCAAAAAAAGAAAAGACTCGAATCTACATAATTAGTAATGAAAAGGTCAAAATCATAACGGACCCTGCAGAAATCCAGATCATCTGCACCTACTCTGAAAACTTGTATTCTAAAGAGATGGAAAATGGATAACAAATACACAGATTCCTAGATACATACAGATATATTTGATTTTTTTTTTTTTGGTAATAGGAATTGAACTCAGGACCTTGCTCTTGCTAGGTAGGTGCCTGTGCCACTGAGCTACATCCCCAGCCCTCCTAGATACATATGAATTAGCAAAGCTGAATCAAAAAGATATAAAAATCCCAAATAAACCAATGTCAATCAATTAAATTGATGTAAGATGTAAGATGTAATTAAAAGCCTACCAACAAAGAAAAGCCCAGGCCCCGACGGATTCACTGCAGAATTCTACAAGAAATTTAGGGAAGACCTAACACCATTACTTCTCAAACTCTTTAATGAAACTGAAAGGGAAGTAATACTCCCAAATTCATTCCTGGAAGCATTACCCTGATACCAAAACTGGAGAAGGACCCAACTAAGGAGGAGAACTACAGGCCAATCTCCCTAATGGATAGAAATGTAAAATCCTCAGTAAGATACTGGAAAACAGAATATAACAAATCATCCAGAAGATTATATACCATAACCATGTAGGATTCATCCCCAGGGATCCAGGCATAGAGGGATGGTTCAACATATATAAATCAATAAAAGTAATACACCATATTAACAGAGCCAAGGATAAAAACCATATGATCATCTCAATAGATGCAGAAACAACTTTTGACTAAGTCCAGCACCCATTCATGATAAAAAAAAAACCCTACAGAAAATTGTAATAGATTGTCTTTATCTCAATATGATAAAAGACATCTATGACAAACCAACAGCCAACATCATACTAAATGGACAAAAACTGAAAGCTTTCTCTCCAAAGCCAGGAATAAGAAAAGAATGTTCACTCTCTCCCTTCTTATTCAACATAGTCCTAGAAACTTTAGCCAGAGCAATCAGACAAGAGAAAAAAATAAAAGGAATAATGATAGCAAAGGAAGAAGTTTAATTATCATTATTTGCAGATGACATGATACTCTACATAGAAGTCCCCAAAAACTCCAGTAAAAATACTGCTGGATTTAATAAGCAAATTCAGTAGCTGAATACAAAGTCAACACTCTCTCTCACTCACTGAGACAGAAATTATGAAAATAACACCTTTCACAACAGCACTGAAAAAAATGAAATACGTAAGAATCAATCTAATAAAGAATGGAAAAGATCTCTCCATTGAAAACTACAGTACTCTGAAAAAGGAGATTGAAGAGGGTATCAGAAAATGGAAAGATATCCCTTCCTCTTGAGTAGGAAGAACCAATACAGTGAAAATAGCCATACTTCCAAAAACTGTTACACAGATTTAATGTAATTCTGTTCAAAATTCCAACAGCATAGATCACAGAATTAGAGAAAACAATCCTAAAATTCATTTGGAACCAGAAGAGACCTACAATAGCAAAAGCAGTTCTGGGCAACAAAGGCAAGGCAGGGGCATCACAATCCCTGACATGAAATTATATTATAAAGCTACTGTGATAAAAACAGTGTGGTATTGGGGAAAAAACAGACCCAAAGATCAATGGAATAGATTAGAAGATGTAGAAACAACTCTAGACATACTCAGCCACCTTGTCTTTTACAAAGGTGCCAAACACATTCACTGGAAAAAATGTAGCCTCTTTAATAAATGGTGCTGGAAAAACTGGCCCTGCACATGCTGAAGATTAAAATTGGACCCATATCTTTCACCATGCACTAAATTAAAAATGGGTCAATAATCTAGATATTAAAACAGAAACATTAAATCTGCTGGAAGATAGAATAGGTAAAACTCTTGAAGACATTAGTGTAGGCAAAGACTTTATGAATAAAACCCCAATTGCACAGGAAATATCATAAAGAATCAATAACTGGAATCTCAGCTTTTGCAGACCAAGAGAAACCACCAACAAAGTGAAGAGACAACCCACAATGTGGTTAAAAACGTTTGCCAGATGTTCCTCAAAGGATTATTATTGAGAACATATAAAGAACTCTTAAAAAAAAAAAAAAAAACCCAGACCTCCCAAATTTAAAGCCCCAATCCAAAAACAGTCATCTGAGATGAATAAACATTTCCCAGATGAAGAAATACAAACAGCAAATAAATATATGAAAAAATGTTCAACATGACTGGTTATTCAACAGATGCAAATTAAAACAACACTGAGATTCCATTTTACCCCAGAAAGAATGGCTATTATCAAGAAATCAACCAATAACAAATACTGGCAGGACTGTGGGGGAAAAGATAGGAGTGTTAGTGGGAGTGTAGATTGGTGCAACCACTGTGGAAATCAGTGTGGAGATTCCTCAAAAAACTAGGATTGGAGGTCCCATTTGACTCAGCTCTTCCCCTTCTGGGTATCTTTGCAGAAGAATTTAAAACATCATAACACAGCGATATATGTGTACCCATGTTTATAGCAACAGAATTTGTAATAGCTAGATCCTGGAAACAACCCAAATGCCTATCAACCAAGGAATGGATAAAAAAGATGTGGTCTTTTTATATGCTAGAGTACTACTCAGCCATAAAGAAGGATAAATTGGAGACTTTTATAGGTAAATGGATGCAATTTGAGACCATATTCACAAGAAAATAAGACAGATGCACATGTGCAAACATCATATTGTCTCCTGTGATAAGCTGAAAGAGTAAATAAGATCCAAAATTTATAACAGATATTATAAAATGGGAAGAAACTGTTCAAAAGGAAAGAGAAATTGAGATGGAGAAAAGAGAAAAGAAGGGAAAAGACAAAAATACACACATGGTAGTTAAGATACTATTAATTTCTCTTCATTGAAAAAAAGATTTGTGCTAATATTGTTTGGATAATTAAATGCCTATAACATACTCTGCATAATACTCTGCATAACTAATTTAAAGATAACATTATGCAATGTATTAGCCATTGTTACCCTCCTGTTATCTTTTGAATATTTTATTTTTTATTTTATTTTTTATTTTTTTCTTTAAAATAAAAAAAACAGCCAGTGTGGTGGTGCATGCCTGTAATCCCAGTATTTGGGAAGCTGAGGCCGGAGGATCATTGTGAGTTCAACACCAGCCTGGGCTGCAAAGTGAGCTCATGGCCAGCCTGAACTATAGCATGAGATCCTGTCTCAAAAAGACAAAAAAAATTTTTTAAATTAAATTTAAAAACTGAAAACAAAATTAAAAAACAAGGAAGAAGAGGAGAAAAGAGAAAAAACTAAAATTTCCCCCAAGCAAAAAAGGAAGTTGCAGTTGCATGGTCCTACCAACTGGTTCTTGATAAAACTAGAATTCTACCATTACTGGGAAGAATTGTTTGAATCAAATCTTTATTTTTACTGGTATATGTTTATATAACCATTTATTCCTCATGTACAGTTGGTACATAACACATCTTAATTCTTTATTTTCCTCCCCTCCTCCCTTCAACTCCTGACCCACTTCCCTTTTGCAAAAAATCTAGCTCTCTATTTTGTATTACTCTTTTCTTTTGCTCTTATTTATGCTTGGGGTTTCTCACATAAGAGAAATCATGTGATCCTTCAGCTTGTGTGTCTCATTTATTCCATTTAACATTATGGTCTCACATGATGCAGCAGCACACATCTGTAATCCTAGCACTTGGAAGACTGAGGTAGGAGGATCGCCATGAATTCAAGGCCAGTCTGGGCTATATAGTCAGTCCAAGGCTGGCCTGCACTACACAGCAAGACCTTGCCTCAAAAAAAAGGAAAGAAAAAAAATATAGTCTCAAGGTGTACTCATATTCCTACAAGGTATGACTCGAGTTTATCCTTCTTTATGGCAGAGTACTACCCCATTGTATATAATGGCCATATTTTCTTTATCCATTCCTTTGTTGATGGACATGTAGGCTACTTCCAAGATTTAGTTATTATGACTTGTGCTGATATAAACATGGTATGCATAAAATCACTGTAATATGATGTCTTTAACTCTTTTGGGAAGATATCTAGAAAGGGAAAGTTGGGTGAAATGGAATTTCTATTTTTAGTTTTTTGAGGAATCTCCATACTGATTTCCATAGTGACTGTGATAGTTTACATTCCCACCAACAGTGCAAAAGGGGTCCTTTTTCCCTGAAGGGGTCCTTTTTCCCTGAGGCTTCGCCAGCATTTGCTACTGTTTGATTTCTTGGTGATAGCCATTCTTTCTGAAATAAAATGGAATCCCAGTGTTGTTTTAATTTGCGTTTCTCTAATAGCCAGGGATGTTGAATGTTTTCCATGTATTTATTAGCCATTCTTCTGAGAAGTATCTACTCATATCAGTTGGCCATTGTTTGATTCTTTTATTTTGAAGGGGTATAATTTTTTTTTAAGTTCTTTGTGTATTTCAAATAGTAGTGCTCTGTCTTAAGGAGTGGCTGGCAATTTTTTTCCCCACTCTGTAGGCTGTCTGCTTTGCTGTGCAAAAGCTTTCTAATTTGGTATGATACCATTTTTTGATTCTTGGTGCTATTTCTTATGCATTTGGGGTTCTGCTCAGAAAGTCCTGTCTATGCCTATGTCTTCAAGAGTCTTACCTATTTTATCTTCCCGCAGATTTAAGTGGTGCTGTTTTAATGTTTACATTTTTATCCATTTTTAGTTTAGAATGTGGTGAGAGATATGTGTTTAGATTCAAGCTTCTGCATGTGGATAGCCAGTTTTCCCAGCAACATAACAAGTAGTAATTTCTTAAATTTAAGTGCAGTATGGAAATCTGGATGATAACAATAAAATTTTTCATATACTGTGACATTAGAAGCCATCAATCTACTTCACACTTTGAGTGGATCTTTTAGCCTTACATGACTCTATAACATCGTACATTCTTCATCTGGAAAAATACCAGTTTTCTCAGTCATGGAAGATTCTCAAATCGTGACAAATGTCATTCTATAAAATCAAAGTCAGTTTATTAACATTATTACTGATCTCAAGTCTTCAAGTATGGGAAGATGTCAAATTCACAGTGACATGCCCAACCACAGAAGACTGGATTAAAAAATTGTGGCATTTTTATATAATGGAATATTATTCAGCTATAAAGAAAGACAGTTTTGGGGACTTTGTAGGCAAGTGGTCAAAACTGGAGTCCATACTCATAAGTGAAATAAATCAGCGATACATGTGCAGGCAACGTATTGTATCACTGGTGTAAGAACCCAAGCATGGGAATATAAA
>PVLD010023054.1:0-28146 GCA_004027595.1 Dinomys branickii | reverse complement strand
TAATTTTAGAAACATAAAAGTACAAAAACATATTGACAAACAGACACCCATTATCATAGAAAATAGTACAATCACAACTAATCTATAGACAAGGTGATATGGTCTCAACAGTAGTTGTTGTTTTATCCATTGATATCTTCGAATTGTAGATGTATGGACCCATATACAGACATGCAAATTTAGTCAGACAGTTGATCCTAGGAGAGCTATCTTAGCAGCAGAGTGGTGCTGCAAGATAGGAGGCACCTGCTCAAGATGCTCAGAGTTTGAAGTGTAAGCTGGTTTATAAAAATAACTGTTTCACTACTTGGTGTAATCCAGGCCAATCAGGGTGTTAGCCTTTGTTTCTGGGAAGGAGATAAGGTCAGCTGGGGATTTCTTAAGAATGTGGTGTGATGTTTTTGAAAGATACAGTAGGGTACATTTTTCTCAAGCACATGGTACACGGTAAGCATGTGACGATTTTACAGTGTTAGTCATCTGAGTGTTGTCTTGTGTTTTCTTCTTTGTTCCTCTAATCTGCCCCTGTACCCTGGAGAGGAAGGAGGTAAGAGAGAGACATCTCTGGGTAGACTGACTCTCATTGTTAGTAAGAAATCTGAGTCTTTCCCCTCATGGAGTGAGGGCAAGAAACAGCATCTTGGGGAAATTATGGTGTATGTAATGGAGATTGTGTTTGCCTGGAAAAAATTCATTCCATTCCCTTTGGTTAGCCTAAGCCCCTGTGATTATTCTAGTCCCATTCTAGTGGTTGGTTCTGGAAGGGCACATGATAGTAACGGGCGTGCAGTGATGTCCTGGCTGAAGTGAGGTGGGAGGATTCTGGGATTTTCTTATTCTGTGAAAGATGGTTCTTCCCTTCCCTTTGACCTTGATGTATCCGGCAGTGATGCTGGATGCCCTCCTGCTGTACCCCCAGGAGTCTGTGCCTGAGACCAGTGCTGGGGACAGCACAGACAGTGGAGAGGAGGACCTGGGGCCTTGATGATACTCCCGAGATGCTAGATCCATAAGCCCTGAGAGCCTGACCTGGGGTCTCAGCGTTGTGTGGGATACTGTGTCGCCTCATTGTTTAACCCAGCTTCAGTCATGATTTTTGTTTCCTGCAGCTAATACCATGTTATGAGATACAGAAGGAAAATATAGATAATTTCCCAATATTTAATCCTTTGGGCTTATTTTGTTTGGCCCTGTAGTGTTAGCAGTTCCTGGAAGAAAACAGTTATATTCCAAAGTTACAAACACTTTCCAAAGCCGAATATAAGTTAACTATAACTTCTCACATGTACTTACATTTTAGACTACCTAACCCAAGGGTTTTCTTCACTAAACAGGTAAGAGCTAGATCTTTATGCCCACAGCACTCTGCACATTTTGGGTATCAGTAAGGAAACCCCACATCTAGCATCTGCCATCTCAGGCTATTGCACTGAACATGACTATGGACTTCTCTAGGATATGGGTTCATAGCCCCTATTTTGGGCAAAGGATCACAATATACTTTTCAAGTCCACTAATTTGGGGGTAGCGGAAAATGGATATGTAAAAAATTTAAAACTAAATTTTAAATTAGTTATTTAAAATTTTAGTTATCATTTAGTTTATTTAGTTTTAGTTATTTTCTGAATAGTTAATTCATGTATTTAGTATACAACTCAAAAGCACAAGAAGATTTATAGTAGAAAAGGAAGTTTCCCTCTTACCTCTGGCTCCAGCCACTCAGATCCCTTCTACAAGGTAGTTTCTGAGACTGGTTATGAAAGAAAAAATACCTCCCCAATCCATGGAGGCCTCCCGTCAACCCAGGACCCAACCCTGCTGGAATCTGTGGTGTTCTGGAGAAGGTGGACAGCTCTAGGTATGGTCACCAACACTGTGGTCATGAGAGAACAGCGGGGCCACTGATCCTGTGTGGGCCGCCTGGAATTCTTTAGTCTCAAATGCTTCACCTATGGAATGGAGATAATAAAGCTTACTCTTTTCTTCTCATGCAGCTGGTTAAACTTAAAATAACATACAGCAGTAAAAGTTCTCGGAAAAATGAAAATGAAACAGTACTTGAATGGAGAAAAATGAAAATAGCTTACCCTACTGGGGCCCGAAAATGGGATAGATATTTTCTTTCACATATTTTGAATTCTTTTAAGCACATCAATAATTTTTGCCTGAGCTAAGAAATAAATGTAAAAGTAAAGGATTATGGAACCTACTGTCAACAGGCTCTAATTTATTGGCTCCACTATTTTGACTGCTAAGCTACAGCACGCTTTAAAATCTGGCTAACTCCTCCCCTCCCTCCTACTCCAGGCATGGAATGCTTACTTCAGTGCAGGTGTGAAAGATGGAGAAGTGGTGTCCATTTTGTATGGTTCCCAGGTGATGGCCTTCTGGAATAGTACAGTAGCTGTGATGGATCAATCCATCAGCTTCTGCAGTGGGTTCCTAAACTTTGGGCTTGGGATACCTTTCTAGGGGTGTTTGGCAGCAAAAGAGGCATCACTGTGGGGGACAGTGTGCTGGTGTCAGGACTCTCAGGCTGGGCCCTAATTCTGACAGAATGAGCAAGCCATCTTTGGAGAGGAATAACTACCCAGCTTGTCTAAACTGGGGCTTGGTTTGGCAGAACTGTGGGCAGCAGAGTAGGAAAACATGCAACCCACCAGCCCTTAGCTTGGTTGGGTAAATGACAGTTGACTGGCAGGGGGAAAAAGCTGGCATTGTGATGATCCAACTGCAGGCTACTGCGGGGGACCTGTGACAGGGGTCCTGCTGGAACAGCGGGTCGATTTATTCCGGCAGGCTCTTTGGTATGGCCACGTTAGGGCCCATGGAAGCTGCTGTCAAGTATGAAAGAGCACTTCTTCTGCAGGGTGCCTTTGATTGGCCTATGGGTGTTTGTGGTTAATCTGTTCAGATCGTGAGCCCCACAGAGACACTGCCCCTTTGTGGAAGGCTGCAGGGGCCACGAGAAACTGATTCCAGACCTTCTCTGAATCAGGACTCAAGCCACTGCCCCAGGACTGGGCCAAGAATTTGTGATAGGCAGGGCAGCAGCACCTCCTCCTACCTGAGACGGTGGAGTTCTGCAGCCCTTCCCCCACCCAGCTCTCCGCGGATGTGTCCCTGTGTGCACTGGTGGTCACTGTGGCAGAGGTGGGCTGTGCCTCTGGCCCCGCTGACTTCCCCAGAGCCCTGTGAGGCCCATTCCTAACACAGTCCTTGTAAGTTGGGTGAAATTGAGCTTTAACACTTTACCTTTCAGTCTTCACAGCTCTCCTTTTCCGTTTAAGTCAGCAAACTGACTGAAACAGTGTAGCATGGTGTAGCTAGTATGCATAAGGTTCCAGAATGAAAGTATCTGAGTTTGAACTGCAGCTTCAACATATGTCTTCAGGTTAGGTTCTTAGTCCCTCGATTTTCATGTACGAAACAGGGCTAGCATGTCTTTCCTCATGGGGCTAAGGGAGGATGAAGTTGGGATCATGTATGTGACCTGGTGGCACAATGCCTGGTGGGTGGTAAGAACTGACAAATAGGCTATTAACTATTATTATAATGTACCTGAGACTGTGTACAGCTCTTTTAGGCTGAAACAGTACAGAGACAGCTAACAGAGACAGATGGCCACAGGATGAATGCCCCAGCAACTTCTACTCTCACCTGGTTCCTAAATTATTTTTGGTTACAGGATCATCTGTTGCCCTCATGCTCTTTTTTCTTTTCTTTTCTTTTCTTTTCTTTTCTTTTCTTTTCTTTTCTTGAGGCGGAGGTCTGACTATTTAGTCTGGCCTTGAGCTCACTGAATAGACCAGGCCGGCCTCAGACTCTCAGCCTTCCTTCCCCTGCCTCAGCTCCCCAAGCGCTGGGATTACAGATGTGCACCGCCACGCCCGGCTCTCACACTGTTTTTGTGCCCTATTGTCTCCATGTACCCGTCTTGGGTTGAACCAATCATGGGACCGCTGCCCTTTCCCTAATTCACTTTATAATCTGGATTTTCATTAGTCTGTTTTCTGATTCAGGTTCATTACCTGCAGGATGCTGTCTCCAGAGCTAGGTTTCTATTGCTCATGCAGTTAGACATGCTAGAAGTAAAGTTCCTGTTCTAGATTTGCATGTCCAGCTCAGCACCTGCAAATAAGCCTCGCTGACTCTGTTCTATCAGGGCACCCATTCCCGGTGGGCACAGTGGCAGAGCTCAGGCCAGTGCAGTGGTCATCTCAACAGACACTTGCACCTCGCAGGAGCTTCCCCTCATGTCCTGTACCTTACCACTGAGTTCACCCCAGCTCACAGCAGACTCCTTCCAGTCACTCTGGACCTAACCCCTTTTTGCCTACTAGATTTTCCCAGTATAGTTTTGGGGATTGTTATGGCTTATAACTAAATGAATTCCCCCAAAACCTCATGCAATCACAGGTGGGGCTCTTTGGAGGTGGCTCCGTACGGGGTATGATGGTGGGATTAAGGATGCAATACTGGGATTTAGGATGGACTACCCTGGGTGTGAGCGCTCCCCTTTGAGAGGGTAGCCTGGATAGAATATAAAGCACAGAAAGAAAGTTTGCTGCGCCTGCCTGCTCTCCAGTGCCTCTGTGCCATGCCACCCTGCCTTGGAGCCAGCCAATCATGAACTGAAACGTTTACAAACTGTGAGCCAAAACAAATCTTTCCTCCTTTAACTTTGGCTGTTGGGTATTTCGTTTTAGCAATGAGAAAAAGTAACTACAACAGGGGTGCTTACAGAACTTCCATTCTTCCTCACCTAAGGCTGACTGCAAGTTGGTGCCTTCAGTTTTACCTAAGTGAGAGTTAGATTTCATTTGACAGACACCTTAATGAACCAGGTGAAAAGATGAGCCAACTACAGTGTAAAAAAACAAACCCTCTGCTGAACCCAGAAGTTCATTTAAATAGCAGCACAATAACTATGTTGTGCCATAGTTTATCATGTAGTTGTACATTATAAAACATGATAGCCACCATCATTTGTGACTGTTTAAGTACACCTACTGTTATGGTTGATACATTGTGTCAACTTGGGGAATCTAGAGATTTGGCTGAGTGATTCAGCAGGAAGCCAAGGTGCTTACTTTGTATACAGCCTGAGCCTGTGGAAGAGGAAGGCATGGAGACTGTGTGAGAGCTACAGGCCCCCTGGGTGGGGTTAGCCTGTTTACAATGTAAGGGAAGGAAAGAGGCTGATTGCAGACATTCCTCGCTTTTGCTGGTTGTTTGCTGCCATGAACAGTTTGCCCTCTGCCATGTGCCGCTCTGCCTCTGAGCCAGCCAAGTATGGACTGAAACCTCCACAAACTGTAAACTAAATAAACCTTTCCTTCCTTCATTTTGGGTGTTGGGTATTTTGACTCAGCAACGAAAGAAAAGTAACTAAGACACCTACATTTTGAGACCCCTTTTTTACTTTTTAAATATGGTTACTAGAAAAATTTAAAGTATGCATTCAGCTCACATTTGTGGCTTATATTTCTATTGAATAGCACTATTCTGGGTTGTAATCTCTCAGTGATGATTAAGGGATCAAAGAAAAGATATATTAATGTAGGTATTTTAATCAGAAAGGGATTTAACTTAGGGAATTAGGCCTTTACAAAACTATGCGCTGGAGGAATGAAAAGCAAAGGGGTTAAAGATGAGTTTTCCTTAACTTTCAGGTTCACTGTGAGTTTTTTTTTAAAGTATAAAAAACAAACAAAGAAAACCAAACAACAACAACAACAAAAGGAAAACATTAACAAAAAGACACAAAGTAGCACAAGAGCAGTACAATAAAAATTGAATTACATACAAAGTGACAGGGAATCAACAATGGTTACTGCACCACACATTGATAACTTCAAAGTGCATGTTTCTGAAATGACATATAGACATACAATCTTGACCCAACAATCATGAACTGTACCTTACCATAAAGCGACACAGGTCAACAGTGGCACCAGATTAGCCATCCTGCATATACACACATAGATACATATCCATCCCTTTCTTCCCTTTCCTCCTCCCCTCATCCCACCTGCTCCCTACCTTTGAGCAGACTCCCTTCACACCCCCCAATCCACGTTCCCACCTTCAGATTCCTACACCAGTGATACAATACGCTGCCTGCACATGAACCTCTGATTTATTTCACTTATGAGTACAGTGTCCAATTTCACTTTGAGTTTTTAGAGAATCGGAAAGTTACTGCTCAGTGCAGAGGTCAGAAAACTGGTAGAAAATGCTGCTGATGGTCCTAGCTTCTCTGCAACACCCGCTGACAGTGGCAAAGTAGTACACACGCTGGTCTCTGTAGACACACGCAGATGATGTCCATGTGTCCACTGCTTTGAGTAGAAGAAGGATTGTGGTTGCTGCCTCTCTTTGCCTTCCAGATTTCCTGCACACATCTTTTCACTGGCAGGATGCAAGGCCTATCCTCATCAGCCAGCCTTCCCATTGCTGGGATAAGACACCTGATATAGTTGGTGGAGAGGTTTATTTTGGCTTAAGTTTTAGAGATTTCAGTCCATGCTCAAGTGGCTCCAAGGCAGAAACATCAAAGCAGAAGAGAATGGCAGAGAAAACCTCCTCAACTCATGGCATCTAGAAAGCAGGGAGCAGGGAAAAGTCTAAGAGGAAGAGGCCAGGGACTAGATGTACTGCCCAAGGTCGCATCTAATGACCCACTTCCTCAACTAAGCTCCACCTCCTGATGCATTGAATTAATCAGTGGATTAACCCATTTAGTGTCCTTATAATCAAATCATCTCTCCAGCACCTCCCTCCTCACCCCCACCTCCTATCCCTGTGGGTGTAGTACTGAGGAGTGAACTCAGAGCCTTTTCAGTGAGCCACATCTCCAGCCCTTTTCATTCTTACTTAATTCTGAGACAGGATCTCACTAAGTGGTTAACTTGCCCAGGCTGGGCACAGAGTTGCCATTCTCCTGCCTTAGACTCCCAGAGTGCTGTGATCTCAGGCATGTTCTACCTTACCCAGCTCTCTCCAGGAATATCTTAATCCAATCAAGATGGCAATCAAGATTAACTGGCATAACGTCCAAGATCTTCCATGCCTTGTGCTTCTTAATCTTCCAGTCCTAATATGCAGGAGAAAAATGTGTATGCTAACTGTTGAAAATAAACAGACAAAAAAGCAAACAAAAGACTCATTCAGCACAATCCTCAGAAAGAGTTATACGCATCTTGGGCACAGTACTTGGCCTTATTCAGTGAACATAGAAAAGGTGTGTGTGTGTGTGTGTGTGTGTGTGTGTGTGTGTGTGTGTGTTTATGCTGGTTCCAGTATTTTGCTATGGTGGATAATGTAATGGACATTTGCATGTACTCCTCGCTCTCTATATGGACATTCAGTCTATGACCTTAACATCCTGAATGCACCTGATCTCGTCTATATGGACATTCAGGAGTAGGGTTTTTTTAAAAAAATGACTTGTTTAGTTTTGCCATGCTTTTTGAAAAATCACAATTTCCTTCATCTTTGAAGGTTTTCAGCTGCCAGGAACTTCATCTGGCTTAAGCCTCCTTCCATCATTTTATGTATTCTCTTCCTAAGATTAACCAAAAGGATGGAAAACTTTCAATTACTGGATTCTTTCCTGCTGCCAGTGAGAGTTAAGGATAATTACAGAGATATTCAGTGTTTGCTTCAGAGAAGGAAATATTTAATAGTAATAACTAAATGGGCCTTTTATTTTCTACCTCAAATCTTGCGGGGTTTCATGACAGGGACCCATATGGTGATGGCTTATATGTTTATGAATTATACCTGAGAATTCATAGTGCTTTATTTCTCTGTAATGATCACCTAATTTCTAGATGGTCTAAAGGGTGTAGAGATGATGCAGATGCAGGCTGGAGAAGGGCTTGGGTTTCCTTCCCTGTGATAGGGGTAAACAGCAGGGTTCCTCAGCTGGGGTTGAGAGGGCCAAATGATTTAATGTGTACAGAGTGTTTATCAGTGCACCTGGCAGAGTGAGTGCTTGGGAAACGGTGGTGGCTGCTGGACAATGTGTTCTTCTACCTGAGCCCTGACACTGAAGGCTACTTGTATCCTGAGCAGCACTTTATTTTTACAATCAGCATCCAAGTGAAGAGACTGTTAACACTTAGAAGAAATAAAATTATCTGTGAAAGATCTGTGGCCATTGTGAGGTTTATGAGGATGAAGATGTGTGCAAGATACCTAGAATTCCAATTTGTTGAGTGAAAGAATGGCTGAGTTGGAAGAATCTTTGACACCATTGAGTAATAATTCTTTTATAAATGGAGACCAAGAAAGTAAAATGAAGGATTTAAAGTTTTCCAGCAAGTTCCAGGCCTCAGAGTGGAAGATGGCTCTTCAGACTCTCAGACAAGTGTTTACCCTGCTCCACAAGGGGACCGTACCAGGGTAATGGGCATGAGCCAGAGTTGGTGGTGGTGTTGAGGGTATGCTCTCCTTCCACAGATGCAAAGGAGAAGAGATGGTATTTTACTAGTGACCAGTTTTCCTGAAGAAATGATTCCCAGTGTTTCAGAGAATGAGGAATACTTTTAAACATAAATAAATTTCATTGGCTCCCTCTTTCTGTACAGTATACTAGTGGCTATAGATTTGATATACAGAGTTATAGAATTACAAAAATGCTTGCTACTGGGAAATACCAGAAATGTGTACAATGAAGATGTACACACATTTGAAAAGTGGTTATACCTACTTTAGTCATCTCATACCAATAATAATGGGGTGGCATTGAGTGCCATGAACAACTTGCAATAACTACACTTGGATGACTTTCCTATAGGTTGCTATGGGAGGAGGCCTGTTGGTTTCCTTTGCTGTCTGAGAAATCCAAAAGATACAAGCAATGCAGCAAAAACAAGGAGGAGCAGCAGGCTAAGCCACCACTACAATAGTCCAAGGCTAAGCAGTCAGCTACAAGAAATAAACTTTGAGTGGGAAAAATACTATGCAAACAAAGCTCTTGTTCTTTCATCTAAATGCAATGGGAAATTGATATCCTATTTGGAATGCTGGTCCCCACAGTCTGAGAGCCAAAGTATACGGGGCTGTTATGGTTCATTAACTGCAGTGAAAAACACAGAATAACCATCAACACTGGTCAAAGAAGCCAGACTTGTATATTTTTGGATATTAGACATTATGCAAAAGATAGAGATAGATCAAAGTTGCAAAATCTTGACTCCATTTTGTCTACCCCAAGGAGTAGCTAGGAAATGTAGATAGGATAGTTTACCTCTGGAAGATACTCAGAAGGGCACAGACATTTCTGCTTCTTTGGAACTGACTATTCTGGCCAGGGAACAAAAGCCAGTTGTGTAAGTCGTGTAAGAGCTCCCCACTGCTGATTTTTCTCTGGACTATCATGAGAAGGATTCCAGAGAACATGGAAGGGATTCTGGCAGCATAAGAGGCAAAGTAAGAGCCGGGCATGATGGTGCACACCTATAATCCCAGAACTCTGGGAAGCTGAGGCAGGAGGATAGCAAGTTTGAGTCCAGCTTGGGCAACTTGGTGATTTAGCCAGACTTTGTCTTAAAGTAGAAAAAACAAAGGGCCAAGGATGTAGCTCAGTGTGAAGGCTCTGGGTTCAGTCCCCACATAACAGAAAAATAAAATCAAAATAAACAGAAAACTGGAAAAAAGTTGTTAAGAACAACCATTTCATAGCATTGTAAATTAACCAAAGACTGATGACAAGTTGAGATGTTTTTATTTTTGAGAAACTGCTGGAGCTTTGGGTAAGAACAGCAAGAGTCTATTGCCTGCTTGTCTGAAGATACATCGTCCCCTCCTGTTGGCCCAATTGGCCAGAACTACAGCTTTGAAAGTGTGGGACTGGCCATGAAAATGAGAAATTTTGCTGCTAGAAGGGACCAACTTAGGTGTGTGTGTGTGTGTGTGTGTGTGTGTGTGTGTGAATTTGTGGCTTTGCAGGCTTAAAGTGAAGGACTAGGAAGACACAAGGAAAATCTGACTTTGTTAACCAGGACTGCATGCTTTGTTGGAGGAAGCAGTGGACCAGTCCAGAGATTTAATGGGATGGTCCTAAAACTAAGAGTGAGTGCCGTAAAAGTTCTGAGATAAATTCTTCACATATTCCTAGCTAATTGGAGATTATGTATACACAGAAGAGACCTGAAAGAACCCCCCAGAGGATGACAACTAAGGAGAACTGAGAACTGGCTGCAGCTCTCAGTGTGTTCCTAACCCCCGTGCAGGCCTACCGGGGAAAGGATGGGGACTTGGTCAGGTCCTGGTCTAGTGCTCTTGCGCCAGGGATCTGAAATGCTGGAGAATCTCAAACTATTACATGGTCCTGGATGTCAGTTTAGCACAGCTTATTTCAGATACTTCCATGGGAGTACTTTTGAGGCAGTGCGGTTTAGTTGGAAAAGTGTGGGTTTGAGGCATTCTAGCTGTATTTTGTAATATTTGTGTCAATTTAAATGATCTATAGAACCTGTCTGTGTTTTACTCGGTCCTTATAAAAGCCCAGTGAAGCAGGCATTACAATTCCCGTGTTCTAGGATGTAGTAAGGTGGAGATTTTCTAAGTCTGTAAAATCTTTTTTGGTGCAGTGAACAATTATCATGACTATAAAGTGTGTGTGACCATGGTAGATGTTTCACAACCAGTTTTTGTTTTGATTCCTGTGCTGACACAGAAAAGAATTATGGTCAGGTTGAGAAAGCTAGAGAGCTTATCCCCTCAGGTTGTTACCAAGGAAATCATCACTGGTATTAACACTGTCAGAAAGGAAACTTCCACATGGTCTATATTGGTTTTCTATTGCAACTGAAATAAATTACCATAAACTTAGTGGTTTGACAACCACACAAAGTATTATTTCATAGCTCTCCAGGTCAGAGACCCAGCACAGTGTGACCCAATTAGGGCCTCTGCTTCGAGTCCTGAATGCTGAAATCAAGGTGTGTGCAGGGCAAGTTCCTCTCTACAAGCTCTGGGGATGAGCCTACTTCCAGACCTTTTCAGGTTGTTGACTGAATTTAGATCTTGCTGCTGTAGTACTCATGTCTCCTTGCTATTTGTCAGGCAGAGGTTGATCCTGGTTCCTGGAGGCCCAGTCAGTTCCTTTTTTACATTTCCCATGTGGCTCTCTTACAGTGACAGGGAATCCAGTCATCCCTGTTGTGCCCAGAACTCCTCCAACATTTCTCTGCTGAATCTCTGCCTCATGTGAGTGATGCATCGGGCCACTGAATAATCCAGGGTAACCTCAGTCACACCTGCACAGACCCCAACCCTGGGCATTGACAGGTTCCACAGATTAGGGCATGGGCGTCTCTGACAGGAGACATTCTGCCACGGCTGAGGGAGGAGCAGGCCAAGACCAACTCTTGGCACAGGAAACCACACCTGGTTCTTTTATTTTTTATTTTTTAACTCTTTTTTTCGTCCTGGGAATCGAACTTAGGACCTTGTTCTTGCCAGGCAGGCACTTGTGCCTCTAAGCTATATCCCCAGCCCTCGGAAGCCACACTCAGATGAAAATGGAGGTACCTGGGCTTTTGAGAATGTAACAAAAATGTGCATTGGGTTAATGAGGCTGTCTCCAGAAGACCTTTATTTTTGTCCCCACAACATCCCTTTCTTTGGAGGAAATGCCCCTTCTTCATTCTCTGTGGGTTTTGTGGGGCTGCCAGTCACAGGGTTCCTCCACTGAGTCACAGAGGTAGACTCCAGATCCCAAACTAGCCAATTAGATTGTCTTCCTGGACTTACTCTTCAGTGGAGGTCCCAAAATGTCAGTGCCATAGAGAGAGGTTCACGAGTCCTATTGCTGAGCTCACAGGAGCAGCCCCCATCCAGTCCCTGGTTGTTCAGCTCTTCCTTCAACACCGGGGCCTCCTTAGAATTCTTCCAGTAAATCTATTTCCTGGTTTATGTTACTCAGAGATGGATTCTGTTACTTACACCAGTAAATCTTAACTGATAGACGGCCTTTCTGTACCACAGCCACCACCACAATTATACAAAAGAACATTTATTCACATCTCCTTGCTCACAGCCGAGCTGGGCACTAATCACTGATGGTTTCTGATCTCGCTAATGGAGCTTCTTACCTTGCACTAGGTCTCTTTAACACTGCCTTCATTAACCCTGATAAACCTGGAGCAGACACACAATAAAGTATTTAATAACATGTGATGCTTCAGAAATCAGGCTACATTAAAGGCATCAGCCAGCCAGGCAGAAATCATCATTGCTTTTAACCTTTCATTATCTCCTACATGTGAATTGAGACTACATGATATAATTCTCATTCAGGATGATGACGTGAAATCATAAAATTTCAAGTATGAAATGTCCTCTGTTTATTTCAGCAGGAAAGGACAAAGTACAACCAGGCTCCTTGCTTGTTTTATGATTCGGTGTTTTAGGGGGTAAGCCTAAAAAGTACATGACAAGTTCACTCTCCAGCCTGCCATATCCTCTGACAATGAAGGGGGCCAGGAAAGGCTGGAGTGGTGAGAATTAAGATTCAAGTCGCGTTGGAGGGGCCATAGTTGTATTTCTGGTGTGATGAACTCAGGCCAGTCTTCTGACCCACTCCCGAAGACCAAAGGAGCGTTGGAGAAGGTCACCCCTCCTCTTGCCTTTGTGTCTCGGGTGTGACTGTGGTTCTTGAAGAAGGATGTTAGGGTCTTTTCTGGTCACCTGAAAGGCAGTGACAGGATGGATGCAAGAGTAGTTCTTGGTGCTCTTTAAAGAAGCTTCAGTGTGCAGTAGACTAATGTATTCATTTTGATCCTTTGTAAAGAGAGTTGCAGCAAATTTAATTCCACCTCACCTCTCACAAGGTCACATGTCCAGTGCTCGAGTTGGTTCTCAGTGAAGATTAGGCTGCAGTGAATCTGCCCATTGGGGTGTCTGCCTCAGATTCCCTCTCTATGTCTCTTTACATCCTAGGAATGCAATTTCTCTAAAGAAGAAATTTGGAGAAATAATTCACTCCCTCAGTCTAATTTCCCTCTTAGTCAGGAAAACACTCAAAGACAATTCAGTCCAGTAATGATAGTAATACAGGCCCCATAGCCATTTCTGGGATTTATATCATGCTGCCTTGCCAGAGGGGCAGAGTGCTCCAAAGATCCTCTCTCATTCCAGAAGGTAAGGAGCCACTATGCGCTCTTGAACTCTCTGGAGGCTCCCTGGTGGTTGGCCTGAAAAGAATTGTTCTTCACACGATTGTCTCCATACCCTGCAATCTTTTCAGAGCTTGTAATAGGAGCCTTTTTTTTTTTTCTTTTTTTTTGGTCTTTGTGAGACAGGGTCTCACTATGCAGTTCAGGCTGGACTTGAGCTCACTTTGTAGCCCAGGCTGGCCTTGAACTCACAGCAATCCTCCTGCCTTGGCCTCCCGAGTGCTGGGATTACAGGCGTGCGCCACCACGCCCGGCTGCAATAGGAGCTTTTAGTGCCACATTCTCTTGAGGATTTTTCTTCTTCATAAACTCACCTCCCTCCCTCCCTTCCTTCCTTCCATATACTCATGACATAGTCAGAAACCACTGCAGGAGCAAAGGACAAACAAAATCCTGGGCCTTTGACCTATTCCTCATCAAAAGCATGATTTGTGTGTTTTCCTAAGGCATCTGAGACTTAAAAGTCTAGGTCAAACCCTTCTTAGCTCTGCATATAGACACATTACTCACTTAGGGACTGTCTGTCTGAAAGTTGGGTTAAAAACAAGATATCTTAGCCTTAAATTTACCTAGCCTGTGTCATCACCCTTTAAGACTGAGGACACCTGAATAAAATATTCATAGAGGTGTTCAGCTATACCATAATCTCCACTGCTCTAAACCTGTGGTCACTTTGGATTCCAGCAGAGTGCAAGGCTGAGATTGCCCTTGAAGTCATAAGGACTCCTCCTGTGGGAACCAGATTTGCCCCTCCAATCCGTGAAGATTCTTCCCATGGGAACTGAATCGCCCCTCAAGTCAGGAGGATTCAACCTGACTTACAAAACCAGAAGTGAGAAGATAATTGACCAGCCCTGCCCCTCTGAGCTAACCCTTAAAACTGGCCTCCTGCTTTTGTGGTAGCAGAGTCTGAACCCCGGCAACAGCATGTCCCTCCGTCTACTCAAGGTGGAGACTTTTAAAAATCTTCTCTCTTGCTTTCCAGTTAAGGCTCCTGTAAATCCACGCTTTAGTTTTAACTTCCAAAGGATCCGTGCGGGCTGGTGCCCCTTCCTTCTTTCTGCCTGCCCTTTCCTTCTTTTTCCTTATTCTTTCTTTCAGCATGACTGTGCAGGGAGATGGCATGCTCACAGTCATGGCCAGGCGGCTGCTTTTCAAATTATGAAAAGGCGGCGGGACTGTTCCAGTTGCAGCCACTCAGCGGCCCTCGGGTCTCACCGGGGCAACGGCCCCCTCGGCAGTGGCTCCGCCGCCTCTCTAAATGCAGCAGATGCAGCTTTCCTCTGCAGCAGCTGGGCTGTGCTCTCTTCCTTCAAGACGAAGGCATTGTTATGGACTAGTTTTGAAGGAAAATTTATTTTCTTCCACCTTCTTAAATCACAACTTTGACACTTCCTCCTCCACCTCTTCATAATACTCACAGTAGGATGCTCAATTATAGCTAAAAGCCCTGGATTTAAGTGACAGATTAAGAGACTCGGCAGGTTGCTACCTTAATGTTCATTTCACCTGTTGGTTTATTATTATTATTTTTTAACCTGCAGGCACTGGGTGTTAGGAAAGCCTTTGGAAGGTGTGGTTTTATTTGCAGCTGCATCCCATGGTGATCAGCCCTTTCTGTTGAGCCAGGTGTGGCCTTTGCATGGGAATGGGCAGGAGGCTGGTGTGTGGCACAGCTCACATCCGTGGCTCTGGGACTCCTGGTCCCGGGCAGCTGGAGGTGCCAACCATGCAAGAGCAGGACGCAAGCGCAGCAAGGAGCTCGCCAGACTCCTCGTCCTGCCCCAGCCGCTGCCTCGTCTGGAGCCCGCACAGTGGCCACTGCATGCAGTCCGCAGTGATAAAAGAACTGAAGGATGCAGCAGTGAGGCTGCGCAGCTGCTCAAGGGTTCAACCATAGATGCCACTCATGCCTCTTGAATTACAAAAGGAGAAAGAGACCTTTCCCCTCATCTTTAAAGGTGTATTTCTTGCTCACACCCTCTCTGCCCCTCCTCCTGCCCCTCCCCCAAGGACCCTTCCTGGGAGTCTTTGACCTCTCTGGTGCCTCACAGAAAGCCCTACTGAGGGATTACCTCTTCAGCTGGGACTGCTTCTTAACCCAAAGGCAGATTTTCTTACTAGAGACCTTTGTACTTTGATATACAAGACTTTCAGATTCCAAAGAATGAAATTCCAATGGTGGAATTCCAGACAATCTTCAGGTAGGAAGGAGCTGCCAGCAAGACCTGCGTTGCAGTTCTTCAAGGTTACCCCCTACCCAAGCCCCCCACCTTCCACCTCATACCTAGGAGTTCTTGTAGACAACTCTGCAGGGATGGTAAGGCAGTCAGGCACTGTGTCAGACTGACCTGGACTCCTGTCTCCCTCAGGTGTTGGCTGAGGGCACTGAGTGTCTCTTGGTTGTACTTCTGCATACTGCTCACAGGTCCTCAGTGTTCACAGTGCCTGTGTCCCTGTGTTCAGAACACTTGTAGCAGGCTCACCCTTCCTGAGTCCTCTCAGATGGCCACCTTCCACAGGGCTCTTCCTTGCACTGGAGCTGAGGCTTGATTTTGGTGAGGCTACCTCTCTGCAGTGCGTCTGGACTGCTGGTTCCTTCCCTTCAATGCACTTGAATTTTTTATGTGTCTTCTTTTCCCTGTGGACTGTAAGTTCCTTGAAGCCAGAAGAGTTTTTCTCCTTTTATATCCTAGTGTCTAACATAGTGGCCCAGCTTAGTATAAGTATCAGTGAAAAGTGACTGAAGAGTTTATAGTCAAAGTTTGCAAGGGAATAGATTTAATAGAGGATGCAAAATTTGTAGAATTATTTTATAATATTCACCCAAAAAGTCAAATGCAGAGGAGTGCAAGAGATCTGTCCATGCAGTAGAGACACAAAGAATCCAGCTGAGGGCCTGGATCTCATGGCAATGTTCTGAACAAGTCCAAGGGGAGACCTAGAGCCCATGACAGTGTCCTCCATGAATTCAACTGGAGGCCTAGAGCCTATGACCCTGTCTCACGGAACTCTATACCAAGAATCTGCACTGGGAAGGCCCAAAGGTCAGTGGTGGAAGCTAGAAAGTCTGTGCCAGTAAGGCAAAGGATCTGTGGCAGCAAGCTGAGGGATCTGCACTGGAGCCAGAAAGTGACACTCAAGGTAAGGACCAGAGCTCCCTGGAAGAGAACCAGAGCCATCCTCAGCAAGAGTGAGGACCTGAGCTTCTCTGATAAAGGAGTAAAAGCAGTGTGACAAGCTCCTCCAGCAACAGCATGCAATCTTCCCCTCCAGTTCTCCTTGTTATGCTGTTGGCGACAATCTTCAGGTGGGCCCTCCATACCCCAAGCCCTGCTGGGTGTTACAAGTTGACGATTAGTTGATCCACCACAGAGGGATTATAGGCTAGGAACCTAGTTTCCACTCTTTAAAATTATTCCAAAAACGATTTACCAACATCGTCCTAAAAGAAAACTGGTGGTGTATACATCCCTATGGATTCGAGTTTCCTTCCTGAGAACGAACTCATCTCACAAAGAATTGGAGCACTTGTCTTAAGGCTGTGATGGAGCCATCCAGTGTATAATTAGGCCCAGATTTTTGCTCTTATCTTTTTGATCCTTTATTGTGAGTAACTACTCCAGTCTTAAGCCCTCCTTTGAAGTGAGAAACTGTTGGTATTTTACATTTAGCCTTTATCAGCCACCAGTTGGTGTCTGGTAATTGCAAATCATTTGAACAAGAGGCAAATTGTACAGCAAGAATCTGAAAAGGTCAGGAGAGTTGTGTCTAGAAACTGCAGCTAGAGGATGGAGGAACCTTGATTTGGAGCATTAATTTTAGACAATCACTAAGCCCCATTAAATTAGGCTGGAAATACATCTGGTAGTTTGTCCCTGATACTCCTATAATGAGCAGGCTGAGCAGAGCTTCTGGCATGGTATGGCATAGCGTATGTACTTATATGTGCACATGGTGTGCTGCTGGTATGGTATCTGTGTGTATGTGTGCACATGCCTGTACATATGAATGTTCATGTGTGCACAGTGAGTAAGACAGGCAAAGACAGTCATGATGGTACATGCCAGTAATCCCAGTTACTTGGGAGACTGAGGTAGGAGGATCCCAAGCTTGGGGCCAGACTGAGCAATTTAGCAGGACCCTGCCTCAAAATAAAAATTTTAAAACAGGCTGGGGATGTAGCTCAGTTGTAGAATGCTTCTCTAGAGTGCAGGAGGCCTGGAGCTCAGTTCCAGTACCACAAGACAAAGAAACAAACACAACAATATCAATAACAAAGACTCAAGCTGTCTAATATTCACTTGCCATGGCCTGATTGGGCCACATGGTCATTAGGTTCAATACGTGATCTGAGTGTCCAGGTCCAGACCATACTAATTATTAAACATAATAATCTTCATCAAGGTAACGAGGCTTAACCCTCTGCATTTGCTTCTTTTTTTTTGACACTTTTATTTTAAAAGTAAAAGAACAAAAACATATTAACAAACAGACACAAAGTAGCACAAGAATAGTAAATCAAAACTGAATTACAGACAAAGTGACAGGGAATTAACAATGGTTGTTGTGTTACATATTGATAACTTCAAAGTGTATACTCAGGAAAACAGATATAGACATGCAAAATCGATCAAACAAATAATCATCAACTATTCCTTACAATAAAGTGACCTAAATCAGTAGTACAACTATGTTAGATATGCTGCGTATACATACATACATACATACATACATACATACATAGATAATTATCCCTTCCTTCCTTTTTTCTTTTTGCATTTGCTTCTGACAACAATAAGAGAACTAAATTCTCACCCAGTCCTAAAGAAAAGAGCCTCTCTCCCTTTCTTTTTTTAGCCACAAAGTATCTGGGATGTAGCTCAGTGGCACAGTGCCTGCCTGGCAAGTGCAAGGTCCTGAACTCGATTCCCAATACCAAAAAAAAGATAAACAGTTTGGGTGATTTTGAAACAACAACAACAAACTATAGTTTAGTTCCTGGATTTCAGGCTGACCTGGAGGGTTTGGCTAAAACAAATACAGGAACTTTATTGGTCAGCTTTCCATTGCTGGGACAAAACACCCAAGATACACAGTTTAAAGTAGAAAAGCTTTATTTTGGCTCATGGTTGCAGAGATTCCGGTCCATGGTCGACTGGATTCAAGGCAGAAATACCATGGCAGATGGGCATGGTTGGGTGGAGCAAGAATGTTCAAAGTTCAGAGCAGCCAGAAAGCAGAGAGGAGGGAAGAGTCAGAGAAGAAGGGGCAGGGGCCAGACACAGCTCCATCATTCACCCCAGTATACCTGGTAGTGTGCTTTACTGATCACTGAAGCATCTTTAAGCTACTCAAGTTGATGATCAAGATTAATCATCGCAGGGGTAATGCCAATAAAGCTTTGAATCCTGTCAGCCGCAAAGTGTTCGTTCTCGCTCCTCCGCTTCCTGTCCCAGGCTGTTATTTTCTGTGTTCCAGGACAAGCTGTTCCTCCACATGCCTGCAGTGGGAACTCCCCTCTCTCTCAACCTGCAATTTTCCAAGGAGGATAGCGAGTGGACTTTGAGGCTTTTGGGAGTCTCCCGTTAGCGTCTCGCCTGAGCTCCTGCCAGGAGAGGAGTGATGCTCAGTATTCAGCCCTGAGTGGTCTATGCTCTCCAGGATGACCCAGCAGTATTCCACAGTTTTGATCTCTCAGGCCTTTTGTGGAGTCCTTCTAGCTCTCCTGAATACCAGAATGCTGACCTTGCTGCAATAGTCTTGCTCAGATGTCAATGTAAACAGAAGGGGGACACATGACCAGGTTGGTGGAGGTGTAGAGCCTGGGGAGAGTCCAGCTGGCCTTGGTGTTCACAGAGGCCCTCTGGTACTGGGAAAATTATGCAGGCACATCAAGGAGGGATGAACCCCCTGCCCTTGCTTGGTTCCCACATGTTATCTATTCTGTCAACTTCTTTGGGCAGAGAGTGGTGATGTTGGGGACCTGGAAGCATGCAGATTACCCTGGCACCTCTGTAAGAGGTGAGTGGCTGTGGACAGGCTGGCCTCAGTGGCTGAGCCACAAGGTAGCTTTCCTCTCACCAGGTGTTGCCTTCATCACCACCTGCCTGAGAACAGGCTCCACTGTGGTGCTGGGTGACAATCTTCCTCCTACTATGATGTGATGATTCTGAGTGTTGTGGTTAAAAGTGTGCTTTGGAGTCACACACACCTCAGCTCAAGCTCTTCCCTGATGGACTGTGTGACTGTGGCCGGTGACCCACTCTCCTTGACCTTCAGTTGTCCTGTCTGTGACAGTGGAGATGGTAACACCAACCTCATGGAATGCTCATAAAGATCATTTGAGATGATACATGACAACCCTGTGATGTAGGCCATGGAAAAGGCTCTCAATAAGCACACTAGGCCTGGAGGTACTGTGCTCCATGGTCTGCTGCCTAGAGAAGAAACGGTGAAGGAAGTGAAAACCTAGCCTCACGGATACACAGATATTGGAGTTTGGAGCTGAGGCTGAGAAGACTCCCTGAGGGGTTCACGCTCTCTGGGCTGAAGGTGGACCATCCTCCATCTGGAACTCCCAAGAGGGCTAGGGGATACCATAGGCCAGATGCATACAAGGGTCCAGGAGTCGTGGCAGTTTGTCCGAGCACCGGAGATCTCCCACTGAGGTGTTGATATGCATTAGGCGTGAACTGCAGCAGACCCTGACACCGTTTTAATCAGGCACAGGCACTTTCACAGGATGATCCCAAGTCCTCACTGAAACCATCGTGCTGTCAAAGCTGACATTCTAATGACATCACAGAAGGGACTCCCTGGGAAATCACTGCTCATTTCCTTTCAGGCAGTTCATTTACTTGCAGAAGCTGGACCTGCCGCTCTGCTCTGCAGCATCTGGCAATTGACACAATCCCGTAAGTCAATTTTGCAGCTGAGTGGACTCAGGTCCCAGAAAGCCAAAGGCCTGAAGTGGAAAATATCGAGCAGGTGACTCATTAAGCCTTGAGTCTAGGACTTGAGCCCCAAGGAACAGCCTACGCACTGCTGATCTTATTGGATATTAGAAGGCCTGATTGGACTGTGGCCTCGTTTTAGGCCAGCATGAAAGGGAGTGAGAGCTGGGAATATTTTCCACTGCTGAGTTTTCAGGGTTTAGGGTGCATTTATTCTCCTGCCCAGTTCATTTTGATTCTTCAACCAATTCTCATTGCCTACCTCTGACACTGAAACCTTCTGCTTGCACCTTCCATTCTATTTTGTCCACTATTCTTGTCCCCTTCTGTTCTACAACTCCATATTCCATGTCCCAACTAGACAGATGGCCATGCCTTTGTTTTCCCTGCGATGACTGAGCCCTGCAGAGAGACTTCAAGTCACCTCTCACCTACCTCGGTGTGTCTCTCATTTGTCACCTCTTCCTCACTTTTCAGTCAGAGGTGAGGTGGACATTGTGCTCAACAGGGCCAGCCTTGACGCTGTCTTAGTCACCTTCCCTTACCTGGGACAAACACCTGACCCTGGAACTCGCAGGAGACGCTCATTTTGCTTGTGATTTTTGGAGGATTCAGTTGATGGTTGGTTGGCTCTGAGGCAAAATGGCCTTGAGGAAAGGCCTGGTGGAAGAACACTGCTCACCTCATGGTAGTCAGGAAGCACTGGGGTTGGGGATTAAGGGAGAGCCAGGCACAGGAACACTGTCTTTCAGGTCACCCTCTCAAGTGATTTGCCTCTTCTGACCAGGCTCTACCTTCCAACTAAAACTACTTTTGGGGAGCATTGTAGATCTACATTATAATAGATGCCATCCTTTTAACCTTGACTTGGGGGCTGTCCTGTAGTTTCATTGCCTCTCTTTCTCTCCACTGAGCCCTTCTAGGCTTGCAGACATGTGCTGAACCTAACTGTACCCCACCCCACTTTTAGTCCTCTCACCGGGGAGCTTCTTAGCCAGTCATCCACATCTGCTGCCAACACTTCTTACCCATGGAGCCGCGCAAATCTCCACAGGGGCCAGCTCTCCTAGCTTGCTCTCAGGCAGCACTCATGAAGGTCAGGATTGTCTCTCCAGTGGTCAAGGTGTCTGGTGCACGTCACTTGGTGCCCTGTAACCTGGGCACCCTTAAGAACCCATCTTCCTGGAAACTCTTCCCTCAGTGGGACTCAGGGATACTCAGATCTGTACATTCTGTTCCCACATCTGACCAGTTTTGCTCTTGTTCCCTTGCCAGCATTTCTTCTCCTTGCCTCAGGTCTACTCAGCCTCTGGGCTTGATCTATTATTTTCACATGTTCTATTCTTCCTCTGAAAACTTACTCATTCTCATGTGTCCAAGTTCTGTGTGTGTGAGAGGGGTGACCCTCAAAGCTTGGGTAAGGAGTGGGTTTAAGAAGAAGATACAGATTAGTTGTGAAAGGAAACAGAAGTTGAAACTATGAAGAACCTGTTTGTTTTTGGCATTTTAAGAGATTGCTTCCGGGCGTCCTGTAACTGTTCATTCCCTGGCTTCTTCTTTCTTCCCTTACATAATGCAAATATTAGTTAGATGTTTCTATTTACAGATTCTGGAGCCATAGTCTTAAGCTGTGTTATTTACTGGATGACTTCAGTATCAGACAGATTTAAACCCCTTCCTGTCTGGCTTATAGAAATCAACCTTCTCTTGCCTGGCAAGCGCAAGGTCCTGAGTTCGATCCCCGGTACCGGAAAAAAAAAAAAAAAATTTAAAAGAAATCAACCTTCTGTGCTGCTGCTAGCCTGACAAGATATGGAACAGGGGTGACCTCTGAATGGGTTTGGGGTCAGTATGAAGACCCCTGGCTGGACAGAGGTTGTTTGCTCTGTGTTCAGAGCCAGGCTCACTCAGTCTGACTGAGGAAGCTTGCGTTTGTTGGGAGTTTAGCTGGTTCAGAACTCAGGTTCCTGGGATGAGGGAGGGCTGACTGTCCCTTACCGTTGTCCACCCACCTTTTCAAGGGAGTAACACTTGAGCAGCACCCAAACCAAGCATCCCTAAAACTTGTCCTCCAGGTCCAAAGGCTTCCTTTTGCAGTAAAAGCCAGTTTCATTTTTAAATCAGTCACTGTGTCTACATCCGCTTTTAAGCTTATGGTGAACTGCATCAACATAACTGACAAAATGGGCAATGCTTGAATCTCAGCAGAAATCAATCAAGTGTTACAATTTATCTTTGCGGGGGGGTGGGGGAGGAGTGCTTTGTTTTCTGACTTGTTCCGCAAACCGAGGCTCCACCCTGTCATTATGACTGAGAACATGTCACAACAATCTGTTTTTGTTCTTTAGGAGGGAAGAACAACATCTTTCTCTCCTCTAGCTACAGCTAATTTGGAAAATTTGCAAGCTGACATGCAACTTGATTAAAATGACCTGGGACCACCAATTCTTTTAAAATGCAACTCAGTGTTCACGACCTCAGACCTTTGGCAGTCCAGTTAATCTCCTTCAAAGCTTGAGGTAGGGGGTGGAAGAGGAGAAAGAGCAGGGAAAAAGAGAGAGCTAAAAGTTGTAATCTACATAGTTTAAAGTCACTTCGATTTCCTCCTTTCAGTTCTGCTGTCTCTCTGTATTTCCCTCTTCCCCTACAAGAGAAGAAAAGTAGTGTGGTGTCCTTAGGAGGTGAGTGTGAATTTTGTGGTCCCCGGTACACTGCAGGCACAGGTCCAAATGAAGCATCAGTGTTAGAGTTGGGAACCATTTTGACATTGTGGCTTCACTTCCATTCCATAGTTCTATCAAATATGTAGGAATTTGTCCCAGGCTGTCAAATCCTGTAACCACACAGAGTGATGACATTTCCTGCTAGGAGAATCAATGGCTAAAGCAAAAGAGTGACACTTGGGCCACTGGGAAGCACAGAGTTCTGCAGGGTGGAAACTGAGGCAATGTTCAGGAATCAGGCTGCAGGGTAGGTTATTGATACACTACATTATGTTTAAAAATTAATTTTACTGGTACATTTTAGACATGCACAATCACATTCATCATAGGGAATTTGTACCTGTACACAATATATCTTAATCCCTCTCCCCCTCCCCACTACACTCATGTGAATATTTGGTTTTCCTTGTGGCCTCTCCAGATGTAACTCTGGGCTATCAGTGCGGTGGGGGAAGGTGTCACTGTGGGAAGTGTTAATGTGGGTTGACATGGGTGCCCACAGCTGTGCTGTTCACTAAGATGATGTGCAATTATTAGGAGACAGTATATAATTACATGCTGAATTGTGTACCGAACACTGTAAGTGTTGGCGTTCCAGCTTGGAGAGGGGAGAGCTAATACCTGTTGAGATCACGTAAATGCAGATACTCATTTGTCAGGGACTATACAGTAATGAGAATCATTCCTGAATCCTGTTGCCGTGGCAACCTATTCAAAAATGATGTTGATAAGGAGCTAGCAACACTTATCAATGAAGCCAGGGTGCCTTGGGAAGGAAAGCTGCAGAAAACAAGGAACAGACCAAGCCAGCTTGGAGGGGGTGGCCCTGTGTAAAGTCTGCTAGAGATGTGAAATGGGGGACCAGACATTAAGGTCATGGCTTTCATTCATAGCTTCCTGACACTCTCACCAAACACGTATTCACGGCTGAGCCTGTGGGACATTAATCAGGGTGTGTCTCAGCTCTCCGGACAGGTTGTTTTTGGGTGGATGGGCAGTCACTGAGATGCCAGAAGCGGCACCTTGGGGTGCTGGAGGTTGGAGCAGCATCCCTGTTTGCAAGACATAGAGCTCCCAGGGGAACAAGGACACCTGGTCACTTTCCTACTCCCCTGGCCTTTGTTTTTTTTTTTTTTTCTTTTTGCGGTACTGGGGATCGAACTCAGGACCCTGCGCTTGCTAGGCAAGCGCTTATTCCACTGAGCTATATCCCCAGCCCCCTGGCCTTTGTTTTGTTTGGTTTTTATAACACCTTGTGCTGGTATGAGAAGATTGATATAGTTAGCTCCTTTTTAGAGGCAAGCAAAATAAGGCCAAGAAAGGTTAAGTACCTTCTTTATGCCATGTCTTAGAGACAAGTTAAAACTGACCAGAGACTCATTTGTTCTCCCTGCCAGTCAGAGTCCCTCGGGAACCCTACTGTCCACCTATTGGCCCTCAGGACTGGAACATGTTCTCATTTATTACTCAGCACAAGCCTGGCAAGTCTTTTTCTGTGGCTCTGGGTTCAGATCTTGTCTAATCTGTGCAAACTGAACTCTAAGTCAGGAGCAAGGGCCTTGGTGTGGGAGTGAGATTGGGGACCACAGCTCCTGCTTTCCCTGGGTGGGGTGGGCAAGGCTTCTCTGGTGCCCACAGTTGGCCAGGGAATTCCCTGGTCTTCAGGAAAGCAAGACTGAGATATCTCTCAGGGTATCATGTTTTATCCTGAGAGTATCAGTAGAAAGCTTGTGAGATTGTAATTTGAAAGTTTCTTTTTATAGAGGTGCATCTTATCCAGATTTTTCTTACCCATTTTAATTATGTTCTTTTAAATTATCTGCCTTCAAGTATAGGCTGATTACATTCAGATCAAAACAATAACCCAGGCATTTTCCAGATATGGAACTTCAATAATTGTTTATGTTAATATCAATCCTGAGATTGTATGAGCAAAGGGGTCCTAATTCACATGCTGTTAAAGGCCATCTATAAAAAACACCCAGAGAAAATGATGAGAGTATAAACTGCCTACAGAAGCATCTACTTAACTGTTGGGAATCTAATTTTGGATCAAAACTCTTATAAAGCCCCTTTGTCCTTAATTGCAGAGTAACAGATTGGACAAGGCTACTTTGGGCCATTATGCTACTTCATAAGCCTTCCCTTCCCTTTCCTTCCCTTCCCCCTCCCTTGCACTCCCTTCCCCTTCCCTCCTTTCCCCCCATTTATTGAGCCCTGACCATACTAAGCACTGTCCTTTGTACTGGTGATAGGAGGGTATTTGAAGTACAGCCCTTGCCAATATGATTTTTCTCTTCTGGTTGGAAGTAGACACCATGTTTAGATGACTTTGTCCAACCTGTCCAAGGTCTGATAGCCACACAGAAAAGATAATTGGGGTCAAAGTCAGGGAAGGGCTCATGGAACAGGTCATCTTTCTTCTGGAGTCCAGAGCAGAGTAGAAATTGTCCAATTGGAGAAAGGATGGGGTGGAGAATTTGCTTTCTGTACAAAACAAATGGCATGATCAAAGACATGACAATAAAAAGAGATAGTTTAGAAAGTATATTTAGTTGTTGAGTATACTACAGCAAAGCTTGTACTTTTCCTTTAGTATGGTAGAATAGCTGCATAGCCATCTGTGTTTCCTAAGTCTGTTTATTTCCAGATGTGGACGGGTACCAAGTTCTCATCAACAGTTAAGATGGTCAAGAAGTGAGCCTGCTTTTCCATTTTGTGTTCCCACCTGCCAGCATGAGTGCTGAGGATTCCTTTTCTTATGCAAGGGAAAAGTCACAAAATGGGAGTGACCTGGGCCCTGAATCACTGTGTAGAAGGCCCCTTGCCGACCGTATCATGTAAGTAGGGAGTAAACTTTCATGGGGAAACCACTAAGACTTTGGAATTTCTTTGTTATAGCCTCTGGCATTACTCTAACAAACTCACTAGGTGTAACTAGATGGCATCTTAACGTGTGTTCCATTAGAAAAAGAAAGGGAAAAGATCCCTCAGTCAAATTTGGGGAATGTGAATTGTACAGGTTTTATGACTGCAGTCTGTTACAAGATTTTAATATGGCGAAGTGTTCACAAATCTTTAAGGAATTCTAGGATACTGTGTTTTCTAAAGGCCTTTAACCATGTAGTTTTTTTTCCAATACAAATGCACTGCAGCTCTGTAGAAGTCAGTCAAAAGAAAGCTGGTGTGTGTAACACAGGGGTGTGTGTCGAGCATTAAAGATGAGGTAGGAAAAGTAGGAAAAGTGGGGGCTGCTTCCTGCCCCTCCAGACTCTCCAGGCTTCTTAGCGTTTCTCTCAATCCTCACACAAATAGTGCTCTTGCTGTGTGTCTGGCCTTTGTACACACAGCTTTGCCTGGATTGCTTTCCAGTTACCTAATCGAGGGTTTTCCCCCTCTTATTGTGCACTGCATCCTCCAAGTCAGAGAAGTCCTTCCCCTTTGGCTGTTACAGCTTCTGTGTCTGTCCTCTGCCTGTCTCATCCTGCCTTCCAATGTGAAGGGTCCTTGTGTCTGTCTCCGCATTAGAAGCATGTCTCTTGAAGGAAGATGCCGTGCTTATTTGTTATAAATTTTGTATCCAAGTATAACACATAGTACTTAGAAAAACAGTACACGTGGTATGAATATCAGATTGGATGGATTTTCAGACTTAACCCACCTGTGTAAACAACATTCCAATCGAGAAACAGCATTACCAGTGCCTGGAGCCTCCCCCAGGCCTCCTGCCTTTTACTACCCTAGGTTAATTTCACCTGCTTTTTGTAATTGACTCAAAAGAAATAATATAGTATGTGCTCTTTTGTGTCTGAATTTTATGAGTCATCCACAAAATTGTGCGTAATTATAGGCCCTGATTTTGTATTCCATTTCATGAATAAAGCATCATTTATTAACATTCTACAGTTGATGAATGCGTATTTAGGTAGTTTCCAGTTTTGTTTCACAAATAGTGGTGCTGTCAATCTTCTAGTTCATATTTGTTGATGAGCATATGGGTGTCTTTCTGCTGGTCATAGTATACCCGGGAGAAGAAACATTGGGTCATGTGGTGTAAGGGCATTCAGCTTCAGCAGCCACCAATGGATGGTGTCCTAGGTACCTGCAACAATTACACTCCATCGGCAGTGCACCGGTGTTCCTGTTGCTTTGCTTCTTCGCCAATTCCTGGTAATTTCCTGTTCCTAATTTTTGGCAGTCAGTTTGTGTATGGCAATGTTACTTTATAATTTTAGCTAACATTTTCCTTATGGCTAAAGAAGACATTTACTATGTATATTGCCCATCTGGATATTATTATTTATGAAGTGTCAGTCTGCTGTCCATTTTCTCTTGGATTTTATGTAGTTTCTTGTGGATTTATAAGAGTTCTTTACAGATTTTGGCACTGTGAAAACCATTGCTGGTTTTCACATTTAATAAAGTTTTGCTACATGAAACAACAAAATACCACTGTCAGACTTTAAGCCATGGGGTAGGCTTCACCATTAAGCCAGCCCCTTCCTTATGACCAAAGTCTCCTGAGCAGTTAACGAGGGAATATCTACAAAAGGCAAGTTTGGGCGAGGCTCAGTAATGTCTTTGGGCCCAGATGTATCTCTTCCTGTGGGGCAGTCCATGGACAGTGTAGAGGAAGACTTTCACTCAGTGGGGATTGGCCATCCAGCCTGGATCACACAGACATCATTCTAGTGGTGGGATGATCGTCATTCGTTTATTCTTTCATGCAACAAATATTTACTGAGCATTTTTCAGGCATTCTTTAGGCCCTTGAGCTACAGTAGTGAGTGACATAAATATCCTGTCCTCAAGGGGCTTACATTCTAGTGGGAGAGAGGGACCATAGGGGAAAATATAAACAAGTCTTAAACTGTGTAGTATCCTAGCAAGTAATTAGTGAAGCCAGGACTACTTGTGGGCAGTTGGTAGTAGTAGGAGAGACTGAAAAAGGTAAGAGGACAGCTATAAGGATGTCTGTGGAGCATCTGCAGAGGGGAGGGCTTGCACAGAATCCCTCGGTGGGAGTGCGTCTGGCATGTCTGGGGACAGTAAGAAAGAAAGGAGGACTTACGGGTAATAGGAGCTGTTGTGGTCAAGGTTTGCCGGGGAAACAGTTCAACTGGACACATAATTTATAAATTATTTTGTAATAGTCACTCAAAGAATCAAGTACAAAAGAGTGCAGGAACTCTGTCCACACACTAAAGACCCAAAGAATCAATTCAGCTAGGGGCCTGGATCCCACAGCAATGTCTTGCACAAGTCCAGCTGAAG